>OU696591.1:4533998-4578998 GCA_916048095.2 Sacculina carcini | reverse complement strand
CCAGCGCAGTTGACAAAGGCCAATTGATTGGCCAATGGTCACCGCCAATCAGCTGACTAGATCGGAATGCGTTCGAAGACAGAAACAATGACACACACACACACACACACACACACACACACACACACAAATATTTACGCACGCGCACTGGTTTCTTCTTGGTGTTTGTGTGTTTGTGGACCACACACACACACATAGACGCACACACACACAAGCACACACACAGGTGTATGCGTTGGCGAATATTTGCGAGCAGTCAAACGGAAGAACAGCTATTGTAAATTTGCCGTCAATCTCGACACAGCTGATCAAGCAGAGAGATACGTCGAAACGCTACAACGGTACGGCAGGATCATATACGGAACAATGTGCTGTGTCACCTAAGAAGAACGCCCGTCCAGCCGGCGACAAGGTTAGGTCAACAAGACGTCACACAACCGACACAGCGGTTGCCAACGCAATTTGGCCGGGGCGGCGGAATTATCGGCCGGCACGTCGAGAATTTCGCCGGAGCGGCAAAAGTTTCGACGGAGCGGCGAAATTGGCAACGCAACGCTATACTTCGCGTTTATGTTTGGCAATTCGGGCAACAGAAGGACGCTGGAGGGCGGTGAAAAGTAACTTCAATGTCGGATTCTTGGGTCTGACTGCGTAACAGCACAGGTAGCGAAATTCCAACGTCAAACAAGAGCTGGTCGCATAAAGCACATCACATTGCCATGTATTGTGTGTGTATGTGTGTATGTATGTATGTGCTCTGAAGGAATACACTCAATACCATTCACCTGACCAAAAAGAGTATGTTTCTCACACACACACATACATACACACACACACACACACACATACGTACATACAAACACACCTTACTCATACACTAGCGATACATTCCCCGCCATACACAGGTAGGAAACACAAGAGGCGTCGTGCTGTCTATGGGATCAGTCTAAAGGGAAATACGTGTGTATGTACGTCTCTGTACGTTTGTCTGTGCGTGTGTGTGTGTGTGTATGTGTGTGTGTGTGTACGAAGCGGTAGACAAGACGACGTCAGGGGACATTGTTGTTGACGCCAAGAATCCGCTGGTCTTTCTAGGGGGATCGAGCATACACACACACACGCATACACGCACGCTTTCACATATGTATGTGTACACACTCATATATACAGATGGAATGCGAAGCGAAACCCATTGAGTGGTGTTTGTACGACGCCTGTAGTGACGCTGTGCTCATAGAGCTCATTTTCACCGGCACACCGACGACCTTTTCGACTCTGCGAACAACCATTCATTGGGGGTACTAAACAGTGGTGTACTTTAACCACGACCTCACTCTCTCCCTCTGTCTGACGCGCTCCTCAGCTCTGTCTCATTTGTGAGCACACACACACACACACACACACACACACACACACATACAGGGTATTATGAGCAGAACTGAAATATGTCGACCTTGCTTCTTGGTTGTCTGACCAGTCCTGATGGCGTCGCCGGCACAACCAGCCAAAGGCTTAACGAATCCCTCCCCCTGCCAACGCTGCCCTATCCCTCCTGGCCGGACCACCCCCTGTGGTCTGCCCCCTGTGGCGCGGGGGAATTTCAATCGGCCGTTGAGAAAACGAAGGTCGGAAACGCAAGGGACGGCAGCGGAAGCGGTGTGGTTACACAGGTACCTGGTCTGTCGCTCTCTGCGTGACAATCACCACTCTTTCCCTGAGACATTTCCCCCTCACTCTTTCTTTCCTTCGGCCTATTGAACTGGCATGTCCTCGCGACAAGATGACACACACACACACGCACACACATACACACACACACACACACACAAACGGACGGGTGGTTACTGGTGATTATGTGGCAAGGAAAGAAAGTGGGGCATAACTGCGACACTTGGGAAAATTTTTCATCTACAAGACAAAATCATACACACACACACAAACAAGAAATAAACATACACACACACACACACACACACACACACACACACACACACACACACACACACACACAATCGTGCTATCGTATACCACGGAAAAATAAAATTTTGTTTTCAAGATAAAATCTCCTGGGTTTGATGGTATAGAGGACAGAGTATCGGAGTATATCAGAAGAAAAAGAGTGTGAGAGTTTGTGAGAGATTCGGCAGGACCATGTTTCATGTTTGGTGTGAAACTACTGTGACATGCTGTGTTCATGTGTGTGTGTGTGTGTGTGTGTGTGTGTGTGTGTGTGTGTGTGTGTGTGTGTGTGTGTGTGTGTGTGTGTGACACTTCTATGGAAATGATTTATTGAAGCACATACACACACACACACAGACACACACAGACAGGCAGGTCACCCTACACGTTATTGATTAGTTTAATTGTGTGTGTGCATGTGCATGTGTGTATGTGTATATATATGTGTATGTGTGTGTGTGTGTGTCTCCATAAACGCTAATACATCACGCCATGGATTTCGCTTACCATCAAATTCATGTCTCTGTATGTATATGTATGAATTCATATAAATGAACATGTATGTGTGTGTGTGTGATTTGATAGTTCATCAAGCTAGGTGACACCAATCCTCCAATACTCCTCTAAATCACGTCCATGTGTGTGTATGCTTGTGTGTGTGTGTGTGTGTGTGTGTGTGTGTGTATGTGTGAATGTATGGAACAATTAGCGAGCAGCTGTAAGCACATGCGTGATTCTGTGTGTGTTTGTGTGTACGCAAATAGCGTTCAAAGAGAGAATGTGTGTGTGATAGACCCAGCCACAATGTATATATGTGTGTGTGTGTGTGTGTTTGTGTGTGTGTGACCTTCCGGGGGTGTCATTTGCCTACTACACACAAACACACACACACAGTCTGCGATCTAGCGGCGTACGTGTGAATCGGCAATTATCCTGACGCTTAATTACACACACATACACACACACACATACAAAAGCGGAAAGAGCAGAGCAAAATCAATGCTCGAAGAAAGAGTGATGAGATAATTCGAGAAATTCACCTAGGAAAGAAGATAATGACGTGAAATAAGTACGTTTGCTAATGAATTTAAGATATAAACAGAGACTCAGGTGATGACTCAGGAGATGAGGATGTTGTTCTACAAAGAAAGTTGGTGTCACGATTGTGGTTCTCAACGTGTGAGAAGCAAATGATATCAAAACAGGAAACCTAGAGCAACCTCTCTACGCAAAACCACAACTGACAATACATCTTGAATTCGAATAAGCAGCCGATATTGCAAACGAAGCGAAACAATTACAAAACTATAAAAAGTATATACTACTAATAATTAAGTTAATATATGCTATTCTGGGATACACAAAAGTGAATCGCAGATATAAGCAGTCCATATGGCTGTGTACCAGATGTTTAGAACAATTATCAACCATTGTCGTGCTCCTGTGATCTGTCCAGCTCTTCAGCTCTATAAAATAACCGAAACACACACACACACACACAGAGGAAAATATAGAAATAGTTAAAGAATTAGAGAGAGAGAGAGGCGGAATTCGAAGATAATTGCCGTCATTGAAACTGAAAATCGCTGAGTAATTTATGCTAATATCTCTAGAATGCACGACTGGAGATAATTGCCACGAATCAGCGCGTCACACAACGGCATTGTGAAAGCTGCCTGCTCGATTAGCGTTGAACCACTACACACACACACACACACACACACACACACACTGTGTTCCAAAAACATCGCTTCTATGCTGGCAGAGTCTAAATCTGCCAAAATCTACATCATCATGTGAGCTTGGAAAATTGCGCAATCATGTAAATTAGATGATTTTGATACATCACCTTTATATTTTACTCTGGGAATTTTCCCCTTAAACGTTCAAAAATACAAACGTGTCTTGCTTATCCTCAAGGAAAAGCAAGACACGTGAATGGATAACCTCGTGACACCTTGTTATAGAACATGCAGTCACACAATATGGCGAACCTTTCATCCTCCATCTCAGTATTCCTCAACTAAAGTATTCCTCAACTAAACAATTCATAAACTGAAGTATTCCTCAATCGAGGAATTCCTCAAGTGAAGTATTCCTGCACTGAAAGATTCCTGAATTGAAGTATTTTTCAACTGAACTCAACTGAAGTATTCCTTCAACGGGAGCACTGTTCGCTCTCGTCACCCAACTTGCAGTTGCAGTCTTGTGATGTCGCAGTCTTGTGATGTTGCAGTCTTGTGATGTGCCGGATGAAGCCGCTGACCAGCTGATAATTTCGCTTCCGGTTTCATCAGCCTCTCAGGCCAGACGCAATCGGCCGTGCTCAAGGGACCAATCTCAAGACTAAAACGACAGTGCTGGGCTGATAAACAAGGACACTCTGCACTCAGCACGTGAGGCAATTGCAAGCGCCTGCTGGAGGTCCTCCCCAGGGCTGGCAGGCTGGCACTCCCCTCTTGCGCTCATCCCCCTCGCTAAACGAGCAGAGCCAAGAGCAGAAACAGGACAGAAGCAGAGCAGGGAGCGAGCCATTAAAAAGTCTCCCAGGCCTTGCCGAGTCGATGTTTGGAATTAGCCACGCACACACACACACACACACACGCACACACGAGCGCGCCTGCTCAATACACACACGCATACATACATGAAAGAGCACCAGCAGAATAGCAAACAGCTGATTCCAGCATTGAACAAAGAAAACACACGAACAGACAGACAGACACATTTTCTCATTTATACGGCGGTCTGCGTGGCTAGATTTGCAGTCATAACTGGGCCCCAACAATGTGCAAAGCGCCTAATACACACACTCAAGCCACCACCACTGGCACGCCACCACAGATGTGCGCTTTTTACGCACGTGCGCGCACAAACAAACCCGCACACACACACACACACAAACACACACACACACACACACAGAGATACACACGCCGTCGATATTACATATAGATCTTGTGTGGTGATTGCCTCCAACTGAAGTCCAGTCTACATACAAATCACGCACAAAATCTACACGGCAACCGCTTGCTCACAAGCACGCCTGTGTGTGTGTGTGTGTGTGTGTATGTGTATGTGTGTGTGTGTTTGATGGCGAACACAGGCTCTCAAGCGGGTCGTTTGCCTCTGACGAATGGTCACAATTGTCTATACACACACACACATACATACACATACATACACATACATACACAAACCGGGTAACGCCCGGTCAAAAAACAAAATGGCCGTCGTCAGCTGATTGACCGGTGCCCGCTAAAAAAGCGCGCGCGCACACACATACAAACACAGCGCAAACATAGGTTGCCGCGGGCGTTGAATTTGTCGTCGCCGATTTCTCGAGGTTTTTTGTTGTTGATAAGGTCCATGTTGTCACAAGATACCATCCGATTCTGGCTGTAGCCGACCAATGGCTCTACGCCTTTTTATCTTTGGCAGCGAGCCAAAATTTATTTCGCAAATCAAGCATCGTGCAGCCCGAGGCTACATATACATATACGAATTGTATTTCAATGTAATTACTATTATTTCATCATAACTTAATCATCCAATACATCTTAAATGTTACGCAAATAATTACAAAGTTTCACTCTCTTGTCCGCTATTGGTGATGGTATATGAAATCGCTTATATCAACCCTCAATAATCTTATGCTCATATAACCTTATATATATACACATATATGCGTACATATATAGTATGTACGTGCATAAAAGGGTAGATACTGGACATCACATCGATGCGTATGCAAATTAGCTGTGATCTTTATGAGCGCCCAATACCAGTTCATCATTAATACACACACACACACACACACACATGCGTTGATCAACCAGTGTGTGTGTGTGTGTGTGTGTGTGTGTGTAAGAGCAAGACACATTGTACATACATAGACACACGTGCCCACACGCAAGATTACATGCACACGCACACACACACACATAAAAGCATGCATACGAGACAGACAATGAATCAGCTATTCAAATTAGGCTTCAGCGCGCATGTAGTATGTGTGTGTGTGTGTGTGTGTGTGTGTGTGTGTGTGTGTGCGTGAGTTGTTGCATAGACAAAAGACGATTAAAATGCATACACACATACACACACACACACACACACACACACACACACACACACACACACACACACACACACACAAGTGCACCTGACACATGTATACACTTTGATATGCACACGTACACACACGCATACACACACGTACAAAGGCATGTACACGCTTGTGTGCTCTCTCTGAATACCCAAGAGAAAGAGGGGAGAGACGGCAAAAAAGAGTTTGAGAGCTGCTTGGCGCCGTCTCACTCCATTAGGACAAATGCGATTTTTATGCAGCACATTTAGAAAACACTGACTGCTGAGAAATGGCAGTGTACGGGAGGCGGCAGTCGAGAAAGAGGGGCTGGTTGAGCGCCACAATCATCGAGACATCTAGACAGCGAGCCAGCTAGAATTCTAGACAGATTGGAGAGAGAATGCCAGATAATCACTCCTCTTCAGTAGTGCATCCAGAATGCGATTTTGGGAGGGGCTGAATTAATTTTGGGGGCGATCAGACATATACGTGCGTCATACGGCTTTGCGATAATGCTTATATCAACAAATTCAGCAGAAATGTAGTTTTTCTTGACCTCTTAATGAAACTCTTGGTTATGTGGAGTTGATGGAAGAATTTTGGGGGACATCAGCCCCCTGAGCCCCCCTTATAGATCCGCCAGTGATCCCCTAGTGTTTTTACGCAATTCAATCTGATGGTAACCAATTGTGGGCCCAGATTTTTTGGGTTGAAAAGAGAGAAATAGGAAAAAACGTGAATAAAGTCACAAAACAGAGCATACAGATCAAAACTGACACAAATTTGATCAGTGAAATGCCTATCACATATAAGAATACCAATTTACAAATGATAATCAAATTTATCCACTTGAGGATTGAGAGGATTTTTTAAGAATACGCTGAAAGGCGCGCAAAATTGGGCTGTATTTAGTGTTTGATTGAGGAGCCGGTGTGCATTGCGGCTCGTTTTTGTCCAATTCACCAAACAGTAGCTGCACATGATGGCAAGTTGCAGCCGAGAATGTTGTGTGCAACGAGCATGCACGCAGAAAATATCTCTCCCGCCCACACACACCGGCCTGACGACGCCAATTTTTGTTCCTTCGATTCGTCATGAGGTCATTTCCATATTTGTGTGATCACCAATGGCGACTGCGGAGATTGGGGATCAGGGACTTGGAGATTGAGGATTTAACTAGGGAACTGTCAAAGGTATTGCTAACAAAAATGATTCGCAGAAATGCAAAATCTTCATACATCGATGCGGGAGATTGGTGAGAGAAAGCTGATCATTGGGATAGGCTGCCGTCTTAATCAATGCGACCTTTTCAAATCGCCATTGACGAGAATGGCGTTCTGTTGGTGAGCGGCAAAATGCCTTGGCAACACAACGTTGAAGAGTTGTCACCGAACAGAATTACAACATACTGCATTAGCGCACGACACTCGGCGTATCACGCGAGCTCGGCATTAGAGCCGTACGTAAAAATCAACGACGGTGTATATTTCAGAGACGACGTAAATGAAATTCGACAGGCACAACCATATTTGGCGCCAGCCGAAATGGAACAAATACACATACAAACAGAGTTAGTCATGCACAATGGATCGTTCATGAATTAAAGTTTTCATCATAATGCACAAGCACACACACACACACACACACACACACACACACACACACATACATACACAGTCAAGGACACATTCCTCGCTGGACTGGTGCAGAGAATGAACGTCAAGAACACACGATGTTTGTATTATAATCAGTGAGTGAAGACAGTTCTTGCAAATGACTGCATAATCGAATGCAAAGTTTCTGTCCAACTGGGCAGGATGTGGACTGGCTGAATTGTGTGCCTGCTGGATCTTAATCAACCTCTGGATGGGTTTAATTTGCACAGACAATTCGCTGTCGACAGCAAAGTGAAAAAAGCTCGGAATGTGGCCTTCACAGCCAAGCAGTCAAGCATAATGACATGCCGATCTCTCATTAACCACAGCAGTCGTATCGGGGTATGCATTACAGATCGTGCCCTAACCCAAGCCAAAAACCAACCAGCGAAGTCCAAGTCAGCTGACAAGACAACACTGCGAGACTTTGCGACTGTGGCGACGGAAGTCTGATTAGAGGGGGAGGAGAAACGGACGACGTCACGGTACACGAACAAGTCGCAGGCGAACGTGCCTAAAAACGCCAGCCACCACTCCAGCACCGGCTCATGGTACAGGTAGCTGCCGTCTGACAGCCAGTGACAGGTCACGTGGACACTGGCCCACGGCCGCCATAGTGAAGATCCGAGCGCAGATAACGTCCGGACGGGCCGTCGCACAGACAACGCGTGACATGATCCGCCCCTCGCCAGGCTCGACAGAGAAAAAGTCCGCCAAGAGAGAGGGAAGGAGAAAGAGCGGGTAAGAATCATGGATGAACTAACGTCTCCATGTCGTCTACGTAGGCATATGTTCCTCTATAACTCCACTCCATCCAGCGACTGTATGTATATACATATGCTACTATTAATAATTGCATGTGCATGGCAACATTATCACCAGCGCTGAGTCAGAGAAAGCACGAAATTTTCAATATATATGCTAAATAACGCCTCCACAAAAACGCCATTATCATAAGCCCAGCCTTGCCGGTAAAACAGTGTTGGACGGGTGCAGCGAGCCGTAAGAAATCACGCCGTTGCTATGACAATGTATGTCTGAGTGTAAAAAACATAGGCAAGTCTATTTTGGCGGCATAAACGTCAAGTGAATTCCAGCCCACATATCAATCACTTATAGAAGGGCCTGATGTGTACGTGTAGAATGCGTGTAAGTCGATATGGGACAACATTAGGGCCGTAAAGATTACGCATCAATCAAAATACCTCCATAGTAAGCAAGAACACTGGCTGATCCAGAGGGGGGGGGCAGGGGGCTGAAACCCGCCGTCAAAATGTTTCCATCGACTCCTCATATCCAAGATGTTCACTATCAGAGGTCAAGAAAAATAAATCTTCATAGAATTGGTTTATATATGCATTATCGCAAATACGTTGGATGTACACAACTGATCGCCCCAAAATATATTCAGCCCCCTCCCCCAAAAAAATTGCACTCTGGATCCGCCAGGAGAACTGAATAGGAGAAATGGTGTAATATGGTGTAGGAGACTAAAAGTCATCACAGAATAAAACATTGGTAAATAGCGGTAGTTTTGGATGGAAGTGAAAAGTGAACATTTGAACACAGCCATCTCTATTTGTATGAGATAAACCGTTACCCAAATACCAGTTCTACCAGCACTATAATGCCACAAGAAGCAAACACAAGAGAAAAAGCCTAATCGTGCAGATAAAATGATACATCATGATAAGAATATGCTCACAAAAAGACTACAAGAACTTTTGCAATAATCTCTATGCTACTCAAGTCATCAAAATACAACGAAGACATAAGTATATAGATGCAACTTGATCGTCAAAAATGCAGTAAATGCTTTAGTGTAAACGACACATTTTCACAACGGTATAGTGGTTCAAGATAACTGCATCCAGAGAAACAGTGCGTTTGGTATGCAAGCGTGTTTCATGTGCCTACATGTGCATGTGTGTGTGTGTGTGTGTGTGTGTGTGTGTGTGTGTGTGTGTGTGTGTGTGTGTGTGTGTGTGTGTGTGTGTGTGTGTGTGTGTGTGTGTGTGTGTGTGTGTGTGTGTGTGTGTGTGTGTGAGAGAGGTTTTAGCAGTTCTAGACTAAGCTGATAGGAGCGAGCGTGAATTGGCAAGCAGTAATGAATGAACCTACACCCTACCTCTCCATCTCTACCCTAGCACACACACACATACAGACAGACAAACAGACAATAGAACAGGTAAGACGCACAACCGGCAAATACATGCGAAGGACACACACACACACACGCACAGAGAGAAGGTGAGACAATACAAAAGCTCGTGCCGAGCGGCGGAAACGTCCCGATGAGCCGGCGGATCTAAAGGGTGGGACAAATCACCCCAGCACGTCGGCGGACGCTGGCAGGTGCACTGGAAGACCTAGGAGAAGCAAAACGGTGGTTGAATCCGATCATGTCCTCATTTTCCATCGACAATCCAAGATGAAGTGGAGGCATTCTATACAGGTCCAGTGGTCAACCACTGTTAATTTAGCGCACACAGAAAATGAAGTAATGTCAAAAATAATTCCCCATGTGTTTTGTCCCGATTTGTGCTTGCCTGGAAGTCAGCCCTGTATTCGCCCGTGGACAGGTGTGCCACCACAACCGCCACCTCCATGGCGACGTGACGAGACAAAGCCCGGACCACCCCGGCGAGGACAAAGCTGGCTGGCTGGCGTGTCGCAGGATACAACATGAGTGAGTATGCAGACGCACCGACGCTCATTTAACCCTTTGACAATGCAGAGAACGAGGGGTAGAGACGAGTTGGCCGTGTGATAGAAGGGTGACAGATTGAACGGAAGGCATAAGAGCAGCAGAAACGGCGGGGTAGTAAAATCCAGAGCTCACATCCGCAGGATAGCAACTCTTTCTTAGCTCAGATAATCCCAAGAGGCTGTGGAACAGTGTTGGATTTTCTAGCAGGCAGTATCTCTATATTTTGCTTACTTGCCATGACAAATCAGCCACAAAGTAATTAGCAGTCAATGCGAAAAGTCGGCTATTGAATGCGAGACAGAAGCAAACGATTGTGTAACCTGGGTGACGTCTGATATAGTTAAACCTGAGCGATATTTGTAGCAGCACAGTATGTACGCTTTCTGAGGCAACTCATTAAAGAACTTCTGAAAACTTGATTACCGAAAATAATGTACTTGTTTGATGCGATAAGGTCCAGGCCGCAATCTATGTTACGACGACAAACAGGAATATATCGGTGATTGCCTACAGTGAGGTCGTTGACGCAATCGCCAATATGCGAACACATCCGGTGTGACTTTTTCCTCGCGGTCCGTTCCACATCCGCTGTACATTAGCTCGCGTGCGCCACGAATCAGGACACGAATCAAGTGAAGCGATGTGGCTAGTAAGCAAGTAAGCCAGCAGGCAGGTTTAGACAAAGATGAAGAATGATACCTGCAGAGTCGTCTGAAATCCGCAGCCGATTCTTATTGGACTATGAAAACTGTATCCGTCTCAAATCATGTGGAAAAAAATCCATTCAAATGCTACACTAGTGCTAAGATTCTAATTCGACTTCAAAGCTTTGTAGAATTGTTCTCGAATTATCCTTGAAGAAATGCTCTTCACTCGCCAACGGGATAAGAATCAAGCCAGAGACAAGAACAAGATGAAACCGACGGGCGCATGATCAGAGCAGCAGCGCAGTGCGTGCGTGACAGCGTGACCCGTGACTGCGTGCGTGACTGCATGATCACATGCAGCTGATTCCAGACGCGTATGACATCGCACACACACACACACACACATGTTGTCGGTCCAATTAGCAAAATGCGTCCGATTGCGCTCGTCATATTGACGTGTGCACTAGACACACACACACACACACAAACGCACACACACACACACACACACACACACACACACACACACACACACACACACACACACACACACACACACACACACACGAGACCGACTGTTGATGACTGAGCGCGCCGAATTGGCCGCCACGGCGCCGATTTCGTCTCGCAATCAATTATTTAGCTTTGTCGAGCGACGCAGCAATTTGAGCGGTCGAGTATAAGCGCCAGTCCAACTATTATATACGTGTATGTGTGTGTGTGTGTATAATTGTGTATTATTTCTCGAATGCGCTTTGTGCTGTGCGCAGGTCGTGGTTTTCTTCTTCCAGTCTCCTGATCACAGATGTAAGAGCTACACTCGTATAATTGCCAAGCTACATGCGTACTCCGTGTGTGTGTAATTGTAATTGTAATTGTAATTTATTGCCACCGCATCAAAAACACACACAAAACATGATAAAATACAGCAGCATAGTCTGTCAAGCCAAATTGTGGCTTCTCAACAGACAAATTAATACACTAATACTTCATACTGACGGGAGTAAAAATGTACAACATCACATGGGACACATCACACGATAGATCATGGTTACATTCAAATAAAGAGATACAAAGAGACTTGAATATCTAGACTTAAATATAATCACACACACACACACACACTCACACTCACAGGCACCAACACACACAAACACACACACACACACGCACACACGCACACAAACACACACACACACACACACACATAAAGGTAATGCAAATTCGACAATGGGTATACAAATGATAACACAGAACAATAATACATCTCTTAGTTACAAGCACTAATGATTATTCTGATTAATTGGCCCGATGTGGACATCCATTGTGCACCACAATGGATTTCCATTCATATATTTCAACACACAATGAAATGCAGAAGAAAACACGTATGAGACAATCGCAGTTAACATAAATATGGTGAGCATTGTTTGTCAAGAACATACTTTCGTATAACCTTTTTAAACTGGTGGGGGCTACTACAATTTACTAAAATTTTTATCTCAGTAGGTAAGCTATTGAACAATTCCGGTCCATAACTCACAACGCACATTTTAAACAGTGTGGTCCTGAATTTCGGTAGCATTAAATTCACGTTATTATTTCTAGTGTTACAAACATGGTCATTTATTCGAAAAATAGAGTTATGTCCGATCAGTTTGTATATAAGCAGGATTGTGAAATATTTATGGATGGATGAGAACTTGAGAATGTTTTTTTGCCTGAATATGTCTTCTGTGGAATCAAATTTTTTTCTGTGAAAAAGACAACGTAAAAATTTTCTCTGCGCAACATTAATTTGTGTTAAAAATGAACTATAGGTATTCGCCCAAATTGAGACGCAATAGGTCAAGTGAGGGTAGAAAAGTGCATAGTAAACATACATTTTAGCCTCATGTGTAAAATTGTGCCGAACCCGATACATAATTCCCATTATTTTTGCCAGTTTTGAACAAAGTTCACTTATATGAATATTCCAATTCAAGTACTCATCAATGAAAACACCCAAAAATTTGGTAGAATGACTTTGTTTCAAGTATACACCATCTAATAGAATTCTAGGGAAGTCGTGTTTTACGGACCGATTTTGAAATATTATATAGGATGTTTTTTTCAAATTTATCGTAAGGTCGTTGGCCTGGGTCCAGCTATATACATTCTTAAGTTCCATATACATTTTATGATGCAAACCTTTAACATTTTCGTCAGTTAACAATAGAGTTGTATCGTCTGCATATATTGTGAATTTAATTACAGGGCTAGAGTAAACAATATCATTTATATATACCAAGAAAAGTATGGGCCCCAAAACAGATCCCTGTGGCACTCCCTTAGTAATTTTCATGACAGAAGAGTAGCACTTGTTACAGTACACTCTCTGTGTACGGTCAGTTAAATAATTCTCAAAAAGTTTGTGAACTACACCCCTTATACCCAGATGTTCCAATTTATGTAATAATTTTGAATGGTTAATTCTATCAAATGCTTTTGAAAAATCTAAAAAAATACCAGCAGCAAGATGTTTTCTCTCTAAGCATTCATAAACTCCATTGATAAAATCCAAAATAGCCGACTCTGTGGAGCAGCCAGATCTGAACCCAAATGTGTGTGTGTGTGTGTGTGTGTGTGTGTGTTCGTTAAATTCTTCACCTCTTCTCGTCCATCCACACACACACACACACACGCACAAAGATGAATGTTAGAAAAAGATAGAGCAGAGCGAGAGAGAGCAGAAAGAAAGAGGGCCACAAAAGAGGAAGGGGTTTCTATCAATGTTATGTTCACTGCCTGGTCTGTACGAGCCATAATTGAACACACACACACACACACACACACACACACACACACACACACACACACACACACACACACACACACACACACACACACACACACACACACACACACACACACACACACACACACACACACACACACACACACACACACACACACACACACACACACACACACACACACACAGACACATACATACTGGAGCATTTTAATTTGTCTCATTGGCATTCAGTAATGCGGTATGGCCAGCTATATTGCACATTGGTTCGTGAACAATGCTAATGCCCGCCCCACACACTCTCTCCTTCCTGCTCTCCTGCTCTGTGTCTACTGCTCTGTAACGAAAGAAGTAACGTATGCGTGAATTCTGACCGGGTCATCGATGTGATGTGAGGGCGAGAAATATCGGAAACATATATTGATTTTAACAGAGTAACTCCATCAATTTTGAAAATTGGCACAGAATAATCGTGGATGCGTACGTGTGTGTGTGTGTGTGTATGTGTGTGTGTGACTGTTGCTATAGCAACGCAGCTAGCGGGATGGGTAGTGGGGTAACGCCCACCAGAGTTACCCCACCAGTAACCCATGAGCACGCCCACACAACACCCACGACAACACTGCACAATGATGCACCCATACAAGCCGTGGTTACACCAAGTACAAGTCTATTTAGTCGCCCACAAAAACACCCTTCTTGAACGTACACACACACACACACACACGCACAGACAAAATGAAGCCCTTCAACGCTTGAAGAGTCCGCGTGGTGTATCCGTGAGTGTATGTGTTACAAAAACAAAAACTAATATTAGAATGCATGTGTCCAATAAATTTTCGCATTAAACGCAAGAGCTATTTTGAAGTTAACTTGTGTGGAGCTATTTGTGTGATTAAACAATATTAATGAGATATCGGAGAGGGTATTCATATATCATTTCATTCCTTACTGAAACCTGAAGACAAACACTGTATTTTAAGACCAGCTAATTAAGCTAGTGTCTTGGCTTAGATAAATATGTTTCCCCTTCTGCTTGGATAGACCAGGGACAGAGTTTGAGAGATGACGAAGAAAGAGCACACACACACACACACATACACACACACACACACACACGATTCAACCACGTGCGTCGCCTATCAATATCGAATCAATATATACAACAGCCATCTAGATATTTGCCATACACACACACACACAGACGGACAGACAGTCTTGTACCAGCGGCGAACAGAACCACTTAGTCGTCCAGTTTTTGATTGGCTCGTGCATAGCAACCCGCAATGGTCATTCATTGCGTCAAGAGTCCGTTAATCGAATGAGAACTCGATTGTGCGTGTGTGTGTGTGTGCAGTTATAAATGGCTTCAATTGGAGTGTGTTCTGCACACACGCACGCATACACACGCGCGCATAAGTGGATGTGTGTGCATTTTTAAGGATGCCACCGAAATCAGCAATACGTTCATGCACACACACACACACATACACGCATACATAAACACACATACACACACACCTGAATCACTAAGAAGTCAAAATGGTTTCCACAATTAATGTAAGCATGTGGATAAAAAGTTGAATGTAAATTAGCTGTGATAAGTTATGAGCCAATATCTAGCATAATGTAGCAATGTCTGTAATTCTATATACAGGGTGTCTCACATAACATGCAACCCATTCTACTGCTTGTAATTTTTCCAATATTAATGTTGCTTTTCTTTCTTTTCAGATTTGATGAGAGGAGACCATAACAATTAATAATTCTCAATGAAAATGCCTTGGACAAAAGAGGAAAAATATTTTGCGTCACTACATATTTGGAGACGAAATCATTCAAAACGGTGCAAGCAAAATATCGCAGGAAGTCAAACTTATCGTTGGACACAAATTTCAAGCAGCAGGATCAGGAAACAACCTCAACAAGAAGTGAGAAACACCCAGACCTGGCAGGAAACCGACTGTAAGATCTCCTGACAATGTGAATGCGCTGAGAGATTCTGTCGCAAGGAGCCCGAAAACGTACATCAGAAGTCGAAGCCAAGCGCTGGGTATTTCACGTGCGTCGATGCAAAGAATCATTATATGACTGATTATGAATTATAATCATTATATGAATCATTAAGAATCATTATCAAGGATCTTCATCTGCACCCATACAGGATCCAGATTAATCTGAGCCCTCCAGATATATATCTCTGGGGGTTGTTGAAGGACCACATCTATGAGAATCGTCCTCAATCGATTGCTGAACTGAAAGTGGTCATCACCCAGAAGATTCCGGCTATCAGGAAGGAAGAGTGAATCAAGGTGGTTGATAACTTTGCTCGTCGGCTCCAAGTGTGCCTGCAGCGCAAATGTAATCATTTGGAACATGTGCTCTAGCAAAATTATCCTTTAAGCGAGAAACGTCAAATATTCACTTGTTTATTGTTATCGTATCTGCTTCCAGTAAAGGTAATCATTTTTGGTCTTTCTGTTCTGAGTAATAACTAGGGCTGTCAAAAGTTAATAAAGTTACTTTTTCACCTAAGGGTCACTTTTTCATAAGATGCCTAAAACTGCATTAAAAAGTTGTGTACGATAATTATTTAAAAAGTTATTAGGTTACCAAAAGTTACTTTTTCATCGTTAGGTTACTTTTTTAGCTTTTAGGTTACTTTTTTATCGTCAGGTTACCTTTTGTTATTTTTCTTGTTATTAGGTCACTTTACCACGAAGTTTGGTGATTTTTTGCAGATAAGAGGCACAAAACGGTATAAATAAGGAAAAAATAGGAAAAGAGATGGAATATCAGGTCTGAAGATCAAGAAATATCAACATTTCTTCTGTTAGGATTTAGCAATTGATATTCACCTTAATATCCGTGCTACTCGATATTTATACGTTTTTGGGTACGCAGGATAGTGTAATTCCATTTTATGAAATGTCCACGAACCGGAGGGTGTCGTGAGATGTTTGGAGCGTGGTATAGTACGATATGTGATCTCTCTATACTAGATACCGCACTGTAGCACTTGACAGTACGCATTTACTTGAACAGGAATTAGCACGTGATTCTCAGGGAGTGAGATAGCGCCATTTTCCCACGTTTGGCATTTATAAGACTGTGTGCACAGGGTGCTACATATGGGAGGACTGGGGCATTCACACATGCAGTGTTTACGGTCACACTAATATACAAGCTGTAGTACGTGCTATTTGATAAACAGTTATATTGAAACAATATAGAGAACATTATTGCGACCATTCCTAGAAATATTTACATTTGCAATTAGTGTATTTCACTTTTATATTAGCTTTCCACTTTAAATTTCATTTTGATGGTTATGCTCCATTTTACGATGTTAGCCAAATAATATTGAGTCACTTTTTGGTGGTTTGTTGTAAAAATGGTACCAGATCGGAGAAAGGGTGGAAAATAGTACCAACTCGGAAAGAGGATAAAAAAGAAGGACTGGTGTATTTTCTTCCTTCATAACTGCAAAAAAATTGCCCTTTTTTGAAGGAGGTTAATTTTACGAAGGTTAGGTTATTTTAGGTTAGTTTTATATTTGCTATTAGGTTACTTTTTAGGTTCACAAACAAACCGTGTATTTCCTATAGCGCACTAATCAGCAAAGGCGTGATAAACATGTGATATAGCGATGCAAAAGTAATAATAACATTAAAACTCAGGTTATTTTTAGGTTACTTTTTTAGGTTACTTTTTCTCAAAAATAAAGTTACTTTTTTCTGATTTTTAGGTTACTTTTTTGACAGCCCTAGTAATAACTTGTATTTTTGTATTTGGGTTGCATGTATTGTGGACACCCTGTATGACAGCATAGGCCAAAAATGGACCCATCTGCAAATTGATGAACATACAGGAAAACCGTGTGCCCACACACACACACACAAACACACACACACACATACACACACAAACACGCACACACACACACACACACACGAGCGGGCATTCCAACGACACACTGCGTAGCGATATGTGGACACTACAAGTCCGGTAATGTACGGTCGAGGTCACACACACACACACACACACGCACATGCACATGCATGCATACAGACAGACAGACAGACAGACAGAGACGACGCGCGAATTATAAACAGCAGATCGCGAACACAGCGAGCGTCGCAGCTAGGAATCGGTGATAATCTTTTGTGAGCGTCATTAGTTCCGCGAACGAAGCACACACAAGAGCGACGCAAACGCTACGGACGATAAGAGTCATGCGACAGTGCTAATCGGCGGCAACATGAGCCGTAGACGTCGCAGCGACAAGGTCGACCCTCAAGGTTTGGCACATCAAATGACATATATCACGTTGGTTTTTATCGCAATAGCTTTCTGGGCTTTCACAAAATATTTATCTCACAATATCGTGTCAGTGGCCAAGATGGCGGTCATTTTTTACATTCCGTCAGAGAGCCTCCACAAAAGGCTGCTTCGATCAATTCATCCCGCACGCCTCGCTCCATATATGGCGAAAATGCCAGTGGGCCGATAAATATTTGTCTAAGTGAAGCCGGTCGCTCAGTGCGACAAAAGCAGTGAACATAGCGCCATTTAAGCCGCGCAAAACAAACGCGACGGCCAAAACGCATGAAAGTTAATGGTCGGTAGCTTTTTGTGCAAACAAATTACATCACGAATAAATTATATTGTTTTTTGTCGCCTGATAAATGCAAATATAATATATTTTCAAAATGTAAAATGTGATTCCGATATACGATATGTTCTTTACTAATTACTAATTACTCATTTCATAGCCATGAATCAGGAATAAATCATCAGGAACACTCCACAATAACCAGTTTTGAAATATAATTACACTCTCCAATTCCAATTTTCTAATTACTGACGTGGCTACGATAGAACCAGCAAATATCAGCCAAAAACTGCCAAAAGAGGTTTTGGACGAGAAAATTCTGACCTTCTAGTACACACACACACTCACACACATACATACACAAATGAGTGTTGAGCTGAATTATACCACAGGCGGCGCAAGGCTGTAAGTAATCAAGCCTCAAACGACACGCACTAACTCGTTTCTGTCGTGGTGTCTGAAAGTATGTCTGTCTGCCTGTGTGTGTGTGTGTGTGTGTGTGTGTGTGTGTGTGTGTGTGTGTGTGTGTGTGTGTGTGTCACGTAGAAGCCGCTCGTGCGATGTCACACACACACACACACACACACATACGCACGCGACTGGGCGGTCACCAAGTGCGTGACCTCTACGTGACCTCGGCATGACCCACGCACACACACACACACAGACACAAAAGCTAGCTAGCTAGCCGAATCCACTGCAGTACTACCGCAGCAACCGCTACTTTGCATAACACACACACACACACACACACACACACAGACGCTGAGGAGCCAACAACAATTACACACACACACACACAGACAGACAGACAGACATACTCGTAAGTCACCGGTTCTGGTCGTTTACGAGAGCGTTTCATTAGGCGAGCCAGCATTTGTGTCTCTGCAGGACGTCTTGGTGTGGCCGGCCGTCGTCGCTAGGGGGCGCCAGCGTCGCCGCTCGTAATTATTACGACAAAATATTCATTGCGCGATAACTAATCAAGCTGGTGCGTGTGTGTGTGTATGTGTGTGTGTGTGTGTGTGAGTCAGTATGGTGTAAAGAATGAAGGCATTCCGGCAGCACCATGGGGCGTGCCTGAACCGCGCCAGATTCCTCGCCTACACACACACACACACACACACACACACACACACACACACACACACACACACACACACAAACCGAAGAAGGCGGCTCGGCTCATAAAATTTACACACTCACTCACCGTTGGTGGCATCACGTGATCTACCCGAGTATAACGAGTGGCCACGACTAAGCGATGTAATTTGCCAAATGTGTGTTAAAACACACACACACACACACACACACGCACACACGTGTAATAGTGCGTGAGATAGGGAGATAGCACACAAGATGAAGGAGATACTACGGAGAGAAACATTCCATGACACGAACATTATCCGACATACGATAGCTCACTATTCTGGGCAAGTCTAATTTCAAGTAAAATACTACAAAATACAAGGACTACTGATATTTAGTGGTACTGGTTTCAAGTATTATTTAATTTGCAGTTTTGAAGCTCGTTATATAAAACAAACGTTTCCAAACTGGAAAAGCACTGCGCATACAAATTTTGTTTTGGAAGATTCTTCGGTAATCTTATCGAGTGTATTTTGAGTCTTTCAAATAATTGACAAGCCGATATGCTGCCAATATTAAAACTCGCCCATATGTCTGAGTAAGACCAAAGGGTATGTACCAAAGTGAGTGTATGACATTATGCTCAATAAAACGCCAATTTCAGGGGTCAGTCTGGAAAAAATACAATATATTAGACCATCGGGAGGCAAATGACGTTAATATTTCTGGGATTAGAGACCGTCATAGTAAAAAGCCAGATCTTTCATTAATCCTTGTGCAGAATATTGAAACAAAGAGTATTGAAAGAGTATTGATATTTGTGTTGTTAAGCTTTGTAGACTGCTAAATGTGCGAAAATATTGGAGTACCTGGCATTTTCAAATCTATCTGCCTATGAGAACCAATTTCTTTTTTGCTTCACTATAGATTAATGAACAAACTTGTCCCCCGAGTTTGCAGTTGTACACACACACACACACACTCACACACATACACACACACACACACACACACACAAGCAAATGGATGGAAAGTGTGAGTGTATGAGCGGCAAGGCAAGGAGAGACGTGGGGAGATGGCGTGTCGTGTCCCGGCACACTGAATCAGTCGTCGATTGTGTCAGTGGCAATCAATAGTCACCTGGTGGGGCTGCGTTAATTGTACAAGCCGTGTGCGTCGAGTGGGTCGTACACACACACAGAGCAGAGTATAAATACAAATAAATGGCAGAAAGAGTGAGAGAACGGAGACTCAGACAAACACACACGCACAAACAGAGAGAGAGTATGAGAGTGGAGCAAGCAAAGCCGGCGAGTAACAAACGAAGAGAAATCACAAAATGGCCGTCGAGGCTTTCTAATAATCGAACGCCGCACGAACGAGTTTGATTTGTGACGATAAGCACTCAGTTATGGCTGGTGGCTGAACTTGTAGCGTAGACGTTCCTACGCTGAGCTACACAAGGGGACATGGATCAGGTATTGTGCGTCGCGCGACAGCCAGTCACACAGGTAAACAGGTCGATATGGAGACCCGCAAATGCGGTCGGCCATATAGTGAGTTTGCTCTGCATTCGCAACGGAAAGAGTGATGAGGTGGCGGCCCGCGGCGAGGTCGCGCGCTGGTGGTGGTAGTGGTGTGGTGGTGGTAGTGGTGGTGGTGTGGTGTGGTGACACCAGGCGACATTATTCCCTGATTGAGGCTTTGTGCTGCGGAATGCGGCCGTCGATCCACATAACGCACACACACACACACATACACACAAAAGAGAATGATGGAAAGACAGAGGAGAGATGTGGAGAGAGGAAACGAGCGGACGAGCGACACATCAAGGAGACACACAGTTCTGTCTGATCACAGAGACAAACACACACACACACACACACACACACACACATCGTTTGTTGGGAGACCTACTCTCGCGTACGCTGTCCTCGCCACATAGAGCACGCAGGCTGTTTGAAACATTGGCCGCCAGACGTGTAACAATGCCAGCGGGAGAAAACAATGGAGAGAGGCCCGAGAGAGGGGTGGGGATGAGCGACAAAGCGCTCCGGTGTCGATCTCAGGTGTTGGCGCCGCAGCCACATGATCCTGCCGGCATCACGCGCAACCGTGCTCATGCACTACCAGTTGATGGCCGGAACAGTGGAAGCCATAGAAGCCTCAAACACAGGAAAGAGAGAGAGAGAGAGAGAGGACGACCAAGAAGAAGGGGTGCTGCTCACAAGCGGCGACCGTGCGACACAGACAAGGATTCCAGGAATGTCCGCCGCGACAGCCATTGTCAACACCATCACACAGCCAGTCCAATGAAGCCGAGAACAGCTCGTACTTCCCACTGTTTTTTGTGCACAACACCATTCTCTTTCCGCTCGAGTCTGGCTCTCTTTTTCGACCGGCTCCTTTCAAGAGGTCGCGCCTCACAAGCTCTTGGCGCTCGCGCTTGCATCTCGACATGGCCGACTCGTTTTGAGCGTGATATATGTCGTGCCATACTAACAATGCTGATTGGTATCGAATCCGATGGTGAATCTCATGAATGTAGCGTCACACAGACTGAGCTCGAGCACCTCGCTCTCCTCTGCTCATCCAGCCCCTCTGTCCACTTCTGTATGCCGCTCTCCTCGTGATGAATGCATGCCAATCAATAAAGGATTGTTAGAAGTGTGTATTTTTTGTGTACGATGGTCTCCAGTGTCGGTGAGGGTCTGCGTCAGGACTTGTCCTGTCTGTACCGGATATTCCCGTCACGCAGGACCGCTATCGCTCCGTCCTGTTCTCACCAGCCACATTCAAGCGTCGCTGCTGATGATGAATTTCCATCAAGTAAAAAACCAGCCAAGCCTAAACGCAATCAACATCATCCATACACGTATCGTTGATCATTCGGGCGACGTAGAATATTCCACCACGGCAGGAGAAAAAAAATATGATACCCGACGGTGTGTGCCTTGAACGTTCCAGTTAGTTCCTTCACTTCTATAGCAATGAATACTGATAAATAAACCAGTCGTACGCCATGATGTCAAGCAATCTGAACCACCGAAAGACGCCACTCGTGATAAGAGAGACGTCTAAGAAGAATGGATAGATTACAGAACACAAGATCGACCGGTAAACGTTTGATCGAGTTCTGCTGCAGAATCAAAGCACCACAGCTCACTGTCTTAGACCAAGCCAAGAGTTCAGAGCTGGCACAATCACCAAGAACAGCAACGACAGGGCATTTTGAACACTTGAAGAACACGAAAATCAGACCTACATGCTGGTACGATAAACTGTCGTGCAAGCGTGTCATGATTTAGCGCTCCACAAACTCAGCTGTTCCGCTCGCTGTCACATCAATCTCGCTACGACAGCTGGTCACTTCGACCCCTGTCCAGCTGCGTGTGTGTGTGTGTGTGTGTGTGTGTGTGTCGACCGGGACAAATTGGTGTGTGTGACCATGGCATTGGTGTTCGTGTCCATAACACACACACACACACACACACACACACATTGGACACACACGCACAATACACAATATAATCCCCGTAGTATTCCGGGCAATGTTGTCATGTTGAGCGTGTATCACAGCCATTGTGCCACATTCTAGTCGACGGACATACCACAAACATGAATACACCGCCAACGGCAAGTAAGAAAAATGCGAAATAATGTGAAATGTCTTTACTGGAATCGCTGGGAGTATTGTAGTGCTGTTGGCCAAAGACAACACGAGTGCATCGAATTCAACAACTTACCCACACTGAAATACAAAACAGAAAATTTCCCCACACTCTGATATATTCAGGATGTAAATCTCCACAATGCAAAATTTATTCAGCACCGTATGGTTGTGGCTTTGCAATGACCAGGTAAAAAAGGTGGATGTGACTGGGATCGAACCGTCTACCGCTTTGAAAAATCTGTGTATATGGATTTATTTGTGGATGTGCGAATGCGGATGTGTTGAGGTTGAACTCTTTTGAATATGTTGATGAAACGTTGGCGATGAAATCAGAGCAGCTTGGTGATGGTGTAAGGCGAGGAGGGGGTGGGATGGGGGAGGGGGTGATACTAGAAACAGCGGAAGTTCTCCACTCGCGTAATCACCATCCAAAAAGTGGGACGTTAATTACATATTTACTTGTTCCATGTGCACATTGTGTGCGTGTGTGTGTGTGTGTATGTGTGTGTGTGCACAGAGCAGAACCGTCAATCAGATATACACAGTCGACACACACACACACGCAAGCATACACACTGCAAATCAACACAAACAACACACACACACACACACACACACGTGGGCACTCCTGGAAAGAGGGGCCGAAGAAATGAGAGCAAATGGTGATTGAAGAAAGAGGGCTGTCATTATAATTTCATTTGACGAATTATAGACTCCACTACACATACACGCACACACACACACACATACACACACACACACACACACACTAGTGAGCATGTAGTAATTCCTGTGAGCGGATAATCACCCACTGTCATTCGCTTGCATACAGACAGACAGACAGACGAACAAACACACAAATTAATGTGTGTGCGTTTGTGTGGACTTCAGCACAAATACATACACACACACACACACCCATACAAACACACCCGATGTGTAATGTAAATTGAACAAAACAACTGTTCCATTTTTCTAGTAGCCTAACAAAGATGGCAAGATTTTACGCAAACAGAATATATATATGCTAATCTCATGTATTTGAATAAAAATCGCCATTTCATTCCAACTGAATCACTGAATTCTTGGCCCAGTGTAAATTTCCTCTGTGTGTCAGTATGAGTGTGTGTGTGTTTGTGTGTGTGTGTGTGTGTGTGTGTATGTGTGTGTGTCTTTGTATGTGTGTGTGTGTCTTTGTATGTGTATGTGTGTGTGTGTGTGTGTGTGTCAGTGGGTCGTATTCAGAGCAGACGTTGTTTACGATTTTGTGATTTCACACACACACACACACACACACACACACGCTATATCCTGTAATTTGACACGACGGTCGTGTCGCGGCGGTGGAGAGTGTAATTACAAGCGTGACGCTGCCGCCGCCGCAACTTTTAATCACACCACCACAATTAGCAGCCTCGGACAGCCGTGTCAAAAGTAGGTGGCGCCACCATCGTCAAGAGCACGGCAATCGAGAAACACGTGTGTGTGTGTGTGTGTGTGTGTGTGTGTTTGTCTAGGCTCTTTTGGGTGAGAAAAAAACCGGAGAATATTGTGTACCGGCGGATATAAGAGAATATTTTTTGCGGGCCAGTCTTCTATACTTTTCGTGTAATTTTCCTCGGATTCGGATATTAAAAAATTCATCAATTTCCTCCGTGTGTGTGTGTGTATGTGTGTGCCAATTTTATATGTAAACAAAACCACATAGTATTCTTTTTCACACATCAGCCAATCAATAGAATGTCCATTACAGCTTCACTATTGTGTCACAGCGTCTGTCTGTCTGTCTGTGTGTGTGTGAGTCAGCGTAAATGTCAAGCGCACTGTCAAAATAAGCAAATTAGCCAAGCTGCTCGGCGCTACGAACAGAACGAAACCAAATTGCCCACACACACACACATATGTGCACAAATTTGACTATTCAAATGTCAGTTTAGGCAGAAACAGTTTGAATTGCTGGGCCTATTGAAGCTAGTTAAAACAGATGTGGCTTTGAACATGTGCTATTTGGCGTACACCACCCTTATTGTCGAGTGTGAGTGTATGTGTGAGTGTGTGTGTGTACGTGCTGCTTACGAAATAGAAAAAGCGGACACAAGCAGCACATTGACAATTGTCAGTATGAAACAGTTCCTAGAAGAAACTCAGGTGTGTAGGTTTACACATGACAAACATATGTCACCACAGGAGAAACATGCCAATGTTTTCCAGAAACATTTGAGAAACACAAACAATACACATAAGACCCCAGCAGAAGGTATATGGATATTTCACCGCTGGCTACATGAACTTAGAGGTTTAAGAGAGTATTTCTTCAAGCCTTCCATAAGCCACGTCTTCTATATATTCCACGTGCAATATTCCCCGGATATAAGAGACTTTTTCTCCATTTCCGCAACTCTCTCTTATATCCGGGCTACACTGTACTTGAATTTATAGATATCGCAGCATTTGTCTTGTATAGGAGCTGGATTTTTCGACCGAAACAATTACTTCTTATGAAATACCTCGGTAAATTATCCAAATGCATATATATTCTTCTTGCTATAGTGATACCTCCACCACGTACAGCCACACTCGAACACAAACACACATACACACACACGCGTACACACACATGCTCCGGCAGACAGACATACATACAGTCTCAGAGACGCACTGTCAATCATCGAGCACACCACTACACCACACCACCACACCACTACACCACCACACCACTACACCACCACACCACTACACCACCACCACACCACTACACCACCACACCACTACACCACCACACACGCGCAGATAAACCAATAATTAGATCCGGCGCTTGTTGGTTAGCGCGGCGTCGTGTGCGACTGGACGAGTTTGAATTTGCCGCTCCATAGAACGGTCTATGTGTGTGTGTGTGTGTGTGTGTGTGTTAGAGGTGCTTTCAATGGCGCACTCGGTGCTAATTAGCCGGGTCGCGGACCTGCGGACCTACACACCTACACACACACACACACACACATGTGGCCGTGGTTCGAACAATAGGTCCGAGGTGTCAGCCAAGACAAGGCAGTCGGAGCGATTGCCGTTGTTCGGTTCAGTCTTGGCCACAAATTACACATCCCAACACACACACACACACGCGCAGGCACATGAGGTTCACAATTACAAATCATGAGAGGTTCCAAGGTGTATGTGTGTGTATGTGTGTGTAGAAGTTGTGGATATTGTGTAGTGTTGGCCAGGGTATGAGGGAACACTGATGTATCAGCACTATGAACGCACTCAGCTGTCTTCATGATTTTCGCATACACACACACACACACACACACACACACACACATACAGAGGATTATCCAGGATGCAGCGTTTCATATTTCACAGTATAAGCGCCATACACACACCGATATACCTCACTTTTTCATAATATACAAGCCATATTTGCTTGCTTGGCGACGATTGAAAGCGCAAATATTCCATTATGTTGAGTTAGAGATACTCAGTTAGTTAGCTCAGGGGCTGGTAGCGCAGAGGCAGCGCCAAGAGGAGCATAGAGGGACTGAAGCCCCCCCCCCCAAAGTGCCCCGCTCCCTTGAACCCCCGAAAATCCCGACCATGAATATTTCGAGTGTTTTTCCTCATGTCACGTCAAACCCCCGAATTTTTTTGCTTGGCCCTCCCTTAGCCCTCCACCGGAAAAACCCTGGCGCCGCCACTGTTGTAGCTCGCTTCTCCTTGGCTGACAAAGCTTAGTACTGAATCACATTCGTGCATTTAGCCCGGGGGGGTTTATCGAGGAAATTCGTTCGCTTTTCTAGATTGTATAAATCTTCAGAAAGAACAAAAATCGGTCGATTAATGTAACTATGGGTGTGTGTGTGTGTGCTTGTGTGTGTTGATGTGCATGTGTTTACCGGAGGTTGACGTATCAGCAATAACTTTGACAAACATCATAAACACACACACACACACACACACACACACACACACACACAGACGTACCAACACTCATTAGTTGATGTAGCCGTTGGAAGAGGCTCAACACACACAAACACACACACACACACACACACACACACACACACACACACACACGCATCGACACGCACTCAGACAGGCAGTTCTTATGTCTAATTGCATTGCATGCTTGCCATCATTTGCGCATGTGCACGTGCTCACTGATTGTGTTTGTATGTCTGTGTGTGTGTAATTACTGAACGTACACACACACACAGACATACACACGCGAGCCTAATGACATCATCAGTCGAGTGCAAACGACATATTGTTTTGTTTGCTTGCTAACCGGAAACTGGCACAATCGTGAGCAGATATGTCAGTGATATCGTGTCAGTGGTGTCGTGTCAGTGATGTCGTGTCAGTGGTGTTGTGTCAGTGATATCGTGTCAGTGATGTCGTGTCAGTGGTGTCGTGTCAATGGTGTTGTGTCAGTTATAGCTGCATTAGCTTCATTATAAGAAATAAATAACACCTCGTTACTAGGAAAAAGCCGGCAAAATGGGAGTTGTTATAGTATAATGAGCAGTGGCGGAAGCAGATTGTAGAGTGGAGGGAGATAGGGTAAACACCAATAGTGAACTAATTCCCTCCAATCCCCGACAATATACCGACACACCGCTAAATTATTACGAGGATTTTTCCTAGATCCAGTGGCGACACCAGGGGGAAGGCTAGCAGGGGCTGAAGCCCACCAAAAATGTGCCGAGCCCCCCGAAAATCCTCACCATGTTTCGCCAAGCCCCCGCATCTATTTCCTTAACCCCCCTCAGCCCCCAACCTGAAAAATCCTGGCGCGGCCATTGCCTATATCTATACATAATCTAGCCCCGTTTCGCCTCGTCCCACCACTTTTATCAACTGTTACCGCCACTGTACACAACGTGATTCGACAACTCGTTCCGATCATTATTTTACAATTCACTCAGTCCTTTCTGCTAATCGCGTATCGGTTTGTAGGCTGATATATTGTTATGCCTTGAGCAACGAATATTTCACCCAGGCGCACTCATGAAATATGAGTATGACCTGAATACGTGCTGCATCAAATTTGCCTTCATCATTTGGCAATGTGAGTGCTGAATGGTCGATACGACCCAGATGTTTCAGTCAAAACATATCGGGTCAAATAGCCTGGGGAAACGGTGACACAACTAGACTGAACCAATCAGCGAGTTGCCATATAATGTGATGACTTGGGGCCAATGGGGTCAGATGAGTCGCGTCGACTGCCTAATTGGATTGGCCGACCAAGACGAGAAATTTGCCAAGATGCTATAAGCGAAACAAGCCAATAATGACATTAAGACAACACTACACACACACAACACACACACACACACACACACACACACACACAAGTGAGGAGTATGTGTGGCTTCCTGAAGCTTCTCAGCCAAGCAGCAAAGAAAGCTGTACAAGTGGATAATTATCGAACCAAACACAAACACGTGCACGTACACACACGCACACACACACACACGCACTTATACACACGAGGTCTTTGAGTAAACATCATTTTCCAAGTGTCGCAAAATGAAAAACTATTTGAATACAATAGAAAATGCTCATTCTTAGAAATGCCATGAATTATAGTTTTCCAATCCGCTTTTATTCTCACAAATTTTCATTTGTCATTTTCAGTATTTGATAAATTTCTAAAATCTTTATATCATGGTAAATAGTTTTAAAAATGAAGTAAGCTAGCAATCCTATTGTGATTCCTTGCACGGCACTAATGAATATATCACGTTTTCCAAAGAATTTCACATATATATATATATGCTTCATATAAATTTATACAGTGTTGTGGTATTTTCAGTTACTCATACGAGCCAACGATTGGACCAAACGACTGAACTGGACTGAAAGAATGTGGAGAACGCCGAAAAAATGAGGTGTAAGCAATGCTTACAAGAAAATGTGCAGGTTTCGAGCAAAAAGTCCAAGCAAACACACACACACACACACACACACACACACACACACACACACACACACACACACACACACACACACAAGCACACACACACACTTACACAAATGAATCAGCCATTTCACGAGAACAGCCCGCGTTGTTCATAAGATCGGGCAATGGAATTACGTCGATCAGTACAGAGTGAATCACAATCACAAATGAACACGATTGGACTGCACAAACTAGACACGCACCATTGAAAGCATTGCAACTAAACACTAAATATTTTCAACACTCATAGTCCCCACACACACACACACACACCAAATAATGCATGTAATACGTGCCAACCAAGCTAAAATATATTCGTTGAAAATTTGCATGAGTTTAAATAACAAATTGCCACTAGATTTTCTAGATTTGGCGTTCTTAACCGGAGACGTTCGCCCCTCTAGAGGGTGCAAACCTGGTGCTTAAGGGGAGCGATGAGTTCTGTGGTAAATAAAATATAATTTAAGTTTTACCTATGCTATAAAATTTTTCCTGGGAAAAAAACTGTTTAAAGAGATATTACGTCGTTTGAATTTTATCTTTTCAATACAGCTATAAAAATGCAGGGGGTTCAAGCACTGACTGCTGATTTGAAAACGGTGCTGGAACACTGAAAATGGTTGAGAACCACTGCACTAGATGATGATGTGCTAATTAATGAGGTTGTGGCGGCACTGCTCTTCTGAAACATCAACACGGTCCCATGCAACTGGAGCCGGTAGTGTGGTGATCAGTGAGGTCAAATGTCTCACTCCACTTGTGTGTGTGTGTGTGTGTGTGTATGTGTGTGTGTGTGTGTGTGTGTGTGTGACGGTTTGTTTGAACTTGATGAGCTCAGCGGTGTTGGTCAATTGAGTGTTGAGTGATGTTTCAGTGATGTTACGCAAACATGATCAGATGACAAAGCCTTAGGTACTCTTAGACGTACTCTTCCCAAGAGACTTACAGACTCAGTATCTCCCAGTCTAAATGTTTAGAACACAAATATAAATATCTATATATATACATATATATTTCACACCGTTCTAAGCTTAATTCATTTGTTCTAGTAGTTTATAAAAAATAATGTTCCAGCAGCATGCAATGACTTATATTCTTGCAGCTAAGCCCTGTGATGCACTACCCGAAAGCTGGTTTCCCTGCGTATGTGTGCATGAGTATGGGTGTCCGTACGTCAAATACATTAAACCTATGCTCTTTGAGAGTGAAAGGACTGACCGTTGGAGCGCTGGACGACCGTCGATGGAATCATCGAAGGTGATGCCTGTTCGCCGTACAGCTGCTGCATAATGGCCGACACGTTCTTGTTTGCCAGTGCCAGACCGCTGACACCCTCCAGCGTCGGCGTGCGAGCTGCGGTCGTCATCGCGGTGGCCGCTGTGCCGCTGCCTGCGTCGCTGACTCCAAGTGTCGCAGTCTGGCTCACGTCGACCGTATCCTTCTTCTGCTCGTGCTCGATGGCGGCACGTACGCGCTCAATGTGGCTGCGAGTGAAGATGTGATCCTGGACAGCGTACTTGTGACTGTATCGCACGCCGCACTGCAGACACTCGTCGAGCGACGACGCTTCCGTCTCGACTCCGTGCGCCTGTGAGTGTTTCTTGCATTTGGCTCGTGCGTTCTGGAACCACACCTGGATGACGCGCTTGGTGAGACCGATCTCGGCGCCCAACTGCTCGCATTCTGACATGGTCGGTGTTTTGTAGACGGTGAACACCGACTTGAGCAGTTTGACCTGAGTGCGCGACATTTGTGTGCGGAAACGCTTGTTGGGACGCGACAGCGGAGATTGCAGTGGCAAAAGCTGGTGCATATTGAACACACCAGTACCGGCGGTGCTGGAAGCCGGTGATCCGGTGTTGCTGGACCAATCGGCCTCGGCTGTATCAAAGTCTACGCGAGTAGCGTCGGCACCAAAGTTTGAGTCATCGTCATGGGCATTGTAATCAACAGCAGCGGTCGTCTCTTTGGCTTCACGAACCGCTAGACTGAGATCTAGAGGAGTTTCACCTACGCTGGTGGTTACGGCACCAGACTTCCGTGAGCCAGCTGACGATGATCGCAGATCCAGCTCGCCACTGTCCGAGTGCGACTTCGCATCGGACATCGGGTCGTCTTGGATGTCAGGTAGTGCATCGATGTTGATCTCACCGGCACCTAGTTGTTCACTGTGTTTTGTCGCCAAGTGTGACTCCAGTGCCGACTTCACTCTGAATATTGCCGGACAGAAGAGGCAACGTTTGTTGATCATTTGCGTGTGCGCTCTGAACTGTCCTTTACGTCCACGTGCTCGTGTGTTCTGAAACCACACCTGCACAACTCGTTTTCTGAGACCGATTTCATTGGCAATTGTCTCCAGCATTTTTCGGCTAGGATTAGGTTCCGTTTGATATTTTTTGTAGAGAAAATCCATTTGTTCCGGTGATATTATTGTTCGGAGATGTTTGTCTCGTGGAGTGTCGCTGAGGTCCTGTTCACTCTCATCCTCGGAAGTGCGTCGTCTCGGTGACACAGACATAGACATACTCACTGGCCTGGTATTCATATCCGATGACTTGCCGACATCACTTACTAGTGAAGGATTCATAAGGTGAACGAGTTGGTGCTCCCTCCATGTTTCAGAGTTATCGAACTCCAGAGAGCATTTGTTACAGCTAAATCGCTCCGATGGAGAAGCGGCCCATACAGATCTAACAGAATCAGCTTTAGCACCAACAACGTTATTCACGATACTTTCAGAATCGGAGTTATCAGATTTAGCGTAGGCCACCTGACTAGCTGCTACTTGCGCATTTGCAGATTTCTTAGCGCTCTCTTCCTTGAAACAATGCTGCTTCTGGTGACGAATAAGCTCGTAATACCGCTGGAACACCATCATGCATTTCTTGCACTGATAATTCAGACCAGCAGTTAACTGAAATCGTCCAGCCATGTCCTCGATTCCTTCAGCTGGTGCTTGGTTTTCAAACGTTTTGCGCGCTTTTTGTCTGGCGTTCTGAAACCAAACTACAATCACTCGCGGGCTCAGACTGAGCATTTTCGAAAGATATTCAAGATCGTCATCTTTGGGGTAAGCGTTGTTCTCGAAGAACTCTTGCAGTACTTTGATCTGGTAGTCAGTGAATCTTGTGCGATTTGCTCTCTTGGATAGGTTGCTAGTGGATGATGGAACTGCACCTGATGTACTTGACTGTGCAAATATTCCAACGTTATCTACGTTGGAAAAAAAAGACGCTTGCTGGTTGTAGAGGTTGGTTTGGTACACTTGAGAAAGCGATGAGCCTGCATTGTCTGCTGTGTCTTGTGCTAAGCTGCCACCGAGAATATTGGAGATGCTCATGCTGCAAGGTGAACCTCGACCAGAGACGGGCACGGGAGAAGGACTAGGACTATTATGTTGATCGCTCATGGAAATACGCGCGTTTGCGTTGACTGCAGGCACCGACAAAGAAACTGAACACTCAGTTTTTGGCTTGAACGAATCTGCTTTCTCGGGGTAGCTAGGCAATGGTGAAGATTGCGAGACGCCTGCTACAGTTGAATGTTCTTCCTTTACTTTAGCAACGCTATCGGTACTTATCAGCTTAGATACTTTGGCTTCTCCTGTTTTCTCATATTCCTCCAAGTTGAATGTTGTGGCCGGCGGAACGCTGAAATTGTACGGTGAGTCTTTGTTACGCTGCCGCTCCTTGAAAAGCGTGTTTCGAAACCAATGTTTGATGACTTTAGGCATAAGTGCGGTTTGTTGTGCCATGTTGTTGATCTGGTCCTCCGACGGTGAGTTGTTGATATCAAAATGGGCGCGCAAAATCTTCAGCTGTTCGTCGGTAATTCTTGTGCGAGCTCTTTTCGGCTGAGGGCCGGCATTTCCCGCCAGCTGATGTTGCAAAATTGCCGAATTCAGCATCGGATTCGCTCCCATCGGTTTATGCTGCGTCGGCGTCACAATTGGCTGCGATTGCTGCTGCTGTTGTTGTTGGCCTTGTTGATGCTGTTGTTGTTGCTGCTGCTGTTGTTGCTGAACTAAGGCCTGAGCCTGCATTGCAAGCAGCACCATAGGATCAAACATTTGCTGTTGTGGAAGCATTGGCATGATTGGCGGTTGAAGGTTCATGGCTGCCAAGGCAGGATTGAACGCTCCGACCGGTACGCCCATAGATGCAAGCTGTGCCATCATCAAAGGATTCATCTGCTGCTGCATCTGCTGCTGAAGGTGAGCAGCTTGCAGCAAATTCAGGGTAGCTGCCACATCGGGATGATTTGTCTGGTGCTGCTGCTGACGATGCTGTTGTTGCTGCAGTTGGGTTTGTTGTGGTGACGTTGGACGCGCCTGATTGGAAGGTGACACAGATGACGAGCCTGTACTGAGCAGTTCAGGTAAGCTGTTTGACTGTTGACCTGAAGCATTGCTCTGCAAATCGGGCGCGAGAACCGACGGAGAAGAATGTGGGGAATTGTTCTGCTGGTAAATATGATTAGGCACTTCTGCCTTCAATTCAACATCCGCAGCTGTGATCGGCACGTCTTTTGTTGTTTCAATACTGCTCATTTTAGCCTCATTCTCGGTGATACTTGGTATAACATTTCTCTTTATGTATTCACGTTTGAACTTGCTGGCATATTCTTCAAGGAGATCTTGAGGGACAATATTGTTATGCACCTCCTCATAATGCGATTTCAAAATCCAAATATTAGAAAATCGCTTATGACATAATGCGCAAAGGCAGCCGCTTTGCTCTGCCAACATATCCATTCTAAAATCCATTAACATTTGGTCTCCATTTGAGTCCACATTGGTCTCCAAACATTGCTTCTTGACTGGGTACGCATATTCGTTGTATTGCATAACAACCTCAAATCCGTAATCCTGCAACAAACGTTTCTGAAAGTGTGAGGATTTGCGTAGTGGAGTCGATGTCTTCTGTGGTTCTGTACAATCACTAAAGCTCGGCGAAATGTTATCCTCCCTGTTGATTGCACCGTCCGTTCCGACATGTGGTAAAGAACGAAAACTATCAACCGAAGCCGGGCGATCAGTGCGAGTACACTGATCTGCCTCCTCCGTTGCCTTGGGCTTAACGGTCTCTGGGGTCTGACTTGGTGCGGGTGTGTTCGAGTTTTGCTTCATTCCCAGCATGCAATAGAGATCTTGATGTTGTTGCAACTGTTCTGTGGTGATGAAGACCGCTGAACACTGCTGACACGTTGGGAGCTCGTTGAGAACAGGTTCAGATGATGTGTCCTGTTTGCATTGAGTCTCCATTGGTCTAACATCCTGCATGGTGGACTGTTGTTGATCTTGCAGTTGCTGTTGTGACTGTTGTTGTTGCTCGATCTTAACGGACTCGGGTGCTTCTATAAACGGTTTGCTAGTGTCTACAACTCCACTTGCAATCAACTCTGGAACACGAGCAATCCTTGATTGATGCATCACTGATCGGACGTGACAGTCAAGTGTATGGCTGTTGCTGAAACTCACTTGACACAAATTGCAGCGGAAGGACTTTCGTTCTTCTTCAGTGTCCTTACTGATACTGCTTGCTGGTGGAGATGTATTTTCTGAATTCGGAGATGCCCGATGTTCTTGCATACTTTTCTTTAGCTTATGCAAATGACTCACAGAGTTGTAATGAACGAGCAATATATTTTTCTGTGTAAATGATTCCTTACATACGTCGCATTTAAACGGACGGTTCGGATCCAAGTACTTTTCCATAGGATATGACAATTTCTCACCCTTTCGATGCAATAGCGTTTTATTGTGTGCAACAAGATATGCCTGACGTGTATAAGCTACACGACATCGGTGACACTTGAATCTTCTGTTCACATCATTGTATCCATCCTCAGCAGCACTGGGAGAATTCAAACGATCCTCTACAATACGCTGCTCAGTTGACATTTGCTCACGCTCATCATCAGCATCGTCAGTAGACGCTGCCGAGGAGTTCACTGGCAATGAAGATGTGGACGCTGACAGAGATTCCTCGCTTCTGGTTTGGTTGTCCTGTACCTGACCTCCCAATCCAGCTAACAACATAGGGTTTGACATCACACGGGCTTTGAGTTTTTCCAGTTCGTCTTCACCTAGATCTGCATGTGATGTTTCCAGATGTCGATGCAGACTGAGCACAGAACGGAAGCTGCGATCGCAGATGCTGCATTTGGACGCATCGCGAATCATGTGGTACTGTGAATGTAGCTCGAGTTTCTCTACTGTTTTGAAGGCCAAACTGCATTGACTGCAGCGATACTTGTATACGTGGCGCTCAGATATGGCAGCAATCTGCTCGGCCCTCGCATGAATCTCGCGAAAATGTGTCTCCATTTGCTGTGCAGTGGTGAAGTACTGATTACAGCCTTTCTTGGAGCACAAATAGCCGAGACCGCGTGGTGTCTGCTTGATGTCAAACAAGCCGTGCTCGTGTTGATGTCGACAGAGATCGTCCACCGATCCGAACGTCTGCGTACACGTTTGACAACGGAAAATCTCTTCTGACTCGTGATCGTTGACATCAATAGAGTCGTGATCGGTCGTCACATCAGACCGGCTCTTGTCGACCTCCGACACGGCGTTGTCGCTGGTGGATGCCACGCTTTTGGAAGATTTACCAATAAGGTTGTTGCGTGCCGCCATGAGCGTCATCAGGTGTCTGACCACCTCTTCGCTGGCGTTATGTACGTCAACGAAGTGTTTTTGCAATGCGACGCTGGAGTCGCATCGTTGACCACACGAGGGGCAAGTGAGCATTGCATAATCCATGCTGGCAACTGATTCTTTGCTGCGTTCGGCGTCTTCAGTACTCATCGATGCTCCATCAGATTCGGCGGCATGGCTAGACGAAGTCGGATGGTCGTCTGTTTGCAAAACAACACAAAATATGTTTTTAAACTTTAAACGACAAAGCTGATTATATAGTTGTTTGGTTATAGCGTGCTACAACATGCAATGTTTACACACATAACAGGCATCTGAACATGGTATGTCGCGAAACTTCCCACTAGATATATAATGTTTCAGTCTCAATAAAATTGATGAAGAATTCAAACCAGTGGTTTTAAACCTTTGGGGAACTCCCCACTGGTGAAGAATGAAAGAGTTTCCAAGTGGGAAACTAAAGGTCCAGAGCCGTAGCAACCGCCCCCCGTACCCCCCGGCCGGAAGGGCCCGAATGTTGAGGGGCCCGTTGCTTAACGTTTGATATTATAATTTATCATATTTATTATGTATAGCCATTACCTTTTTGCCCAAATGTGTTCACCTGAGCTTGTATTATGTGATTATGTCTAATAAATGAATTCATTATTTGGTGCTGTATCTATATTGGTGGCCCAAGTGATGCTTCAGGGGGCCCCATAATTCCTCGCAACGGCTCTGTAAAGGGCAAACAGAAAAACAAATGTGTGTTTTATCAATTCCAATTCGTTTATTTTGTCTCTAATGGCCTTTGCACATTTCCTTTGATGGAACAACTGAATTGATTGAATCTATAAGCGCTGTTGTGGAAAATGAAGAGATGACTCCTCAAGAAGTGAGGAGTCCGAAAAAAGGTTAAGAAACACGGCATTTATACGATGCTACTCAAAATCCCCGGGCACATATCTCTAATATGGAAACACATGGTATCCATACTACATATCAATCATGTAAAAAACCCAATAATCAACAATTAGTATTGAGATTAGCCGGATGTTGATGCTGCTTCATAAAAGTAATCACGTTAAAGCGTTTTCGGTTAATTTTGTTTTCTTCTGATAGATACGAGAAATGCTACCATATTCTATCATAACAGCACGACAAATGAAACAACCCGAACTTTGATAATAAGTCTTCCACAAAAACGCGTCCTTACAGAAACGCATGCAGTTAATCAACGTCCACTAAATTGATTTAGGCTCACACAAAAAAGATCAGTTTATTGCCTGATTGAGGGCGGACCTAACACAAGCAAATATAGCTCGTCCGTGGCAGGAGAGAATGCGCGCGTGTATGTGAAAGGGAGTCTGGAGCAGTGGCAGGAAGAATGGTGAATGTGCGTGCGATGCATTGATCCGTAGAGAAGCTGGCAGCAGAGCTGCGATGCCAATCAATAAACAATTAATCGCCACTGGAGCGTACTAACAAGCGCCAAAGAGTGAATTAGTGATTTACGGTGATCGATTCACAATTAATGGACGCACTCGTACGATTGAGCGCACGCAATAGGATCGATCGATGATTAATCAGTACCTGGGTGTGATCAGTAGTCTGAGCACACACGCGCCGATAACATGATGTGAAATACACAGAAAAAAACAATTTCGGTGAAAGAGTAAACACACACACACAAGCACACACACACAGACGTTAAAAAGGTTCCAATTGCATCTCACTGAAAGATTCTGATGATTACCAAGAAAGTGTTAGTGTAGCAAGCAATTATCAGATATATTAATAGGAAGGCAATAGGTTGGTATGAGATACACTGTTGTGTGTCCGGCCGAGTAATTAGTATATAGTGAGAAAAGCAACCATACACTCCTCCGGAAAACAACCATCCGGATGTTGTTGAATAATGACCCATGTTTAATAAACATCTTGCGGGATGTCCTTGAAAGTTATTACAAGTGTATTCCGGTACGAATAACGAAAAAAGAACAGCAAACATCCACAAAAACACGACAGGTTCATCAAGTGTATCAGTATAAAATTGCTAAGATGCAGCGCTCAATAAGGCAGACGTATATTGCTATATTAGTATATTGCTATACGTATATATACGTATATTGCTATATCGCTATATTGCTGACAGAAATGGTTCCTGAAACATGTCGAGACACCGTCGGTCGTTAAAGCTGCTGAAAACCTTCAGCTTCTATAATATGCCAGATAAGATTATAGATTATTCCCTGTGCTAATAGACGACACGCCATTCAAGTCCTCTACGATGCGTTAGATTTCGCTTCCTCACAGTGGCACTAGCACACCAAACTAAATGTATTACCACAATACAGGGGTCAACGACACCTAGCCCAAATACCATCTCCCCTCCCTCGGGGCACGTGCGAGATGGCCAGGGAGCAAGCTAGCAGAGAGAAAGAGAGAGGGAGAGAGAAATACGGACACAGAGACTGTCATATTCGTGTGATTAGGGGAATGGACAGAAAAGGAATGTGTTCCGATGTGTACGCGCGAGACATACAAGCACCCTCACACACAGAGAACAAGAAACAGGGAGAAAATAATTGAATAGCGAAAGAGAAGAGGAGAGCTATAAAGCTGGATGTTACACGAACTAATAAGCAACAAAGACACAAATTGAACCATATGACATGAGCCATAGTAAGCAGCATAATGCCGATTGAAAAATCACCAATAAGGGATATTGCGAGCTAAGTCAACAGACAAACAAAGCCAAATTAGTATTTTCCCAATAGCGATTATTTGTAAAGTTACCCCATCAGTGCAATAGACTCATCGCACATATACGGTAATAATTACACCCGAGACGCCTTAAAACAAATGAACTACAAACAGCAAACAAACAGCGTGAATGAGTGCATCGCAGGTAGCCTTAATGATCTAAAAGTTGTGTTAGCTAAGAATCCCAAAAGTCGCTCATTTATAATTTGCCAATTTGCAACGCCCAATTATACAATAAACAAAATAGAAGCACATTTGGAGATAATACCATTAGTTCGACGAGAATAGTTTCTGTAGTTAATAGTTGATATAGGGTGGCACAGCTCAAAAGGGCATCACACAGATATCAATCATCCAAAAAACGAGTGACACGTAAATATCGCCCCATCATTTGAGAGGAGTGTATAAAGAAATAATTGATATGCTTATTCTTATACCCTATACTCCAATATATCAGAAACGAACAATTATGTTAGATCGAACCATCCAGCCGCCATAAGAAATCAAGCACGAACAGTCAATAGTAAACCGACCTGACGTGGTTGGCGAGTCCGTGACGACGTGGACTGGAAAGATGGTCGAGATATCGTCGTGACCAACATGGCCGGTCGTCTGTCGCTGCAGCTGTCGCAACTGTTCCATGTGCAGATGTTGTGCGCTACGGATGTGCTGCAACAGCGGTAGCTTCTCGACAGTACTGAAATCGCACAACGAGCAGCTGTAGGTGCGTCGCTGTTCACCGCCGACACTGCCTGACGCTGGCGACGAAGGTGTTTGTCGGTCAGCCCGCCGCAAATAGTTGAACAGCACGAGCGCAACTTCGTGTCGCTGTTGGGTTGAATGCATCTGCAGCTTGTGCACGCTGTTGGTGAAAAATTCGCAGATATTGCAGCGCAACTGCGTTGGGTTGGTGATGTTGAGGTAGCGTAGCTTCCACTCGTTGGCCGGTCCACCCTCGAAAATGTGGTTGAGGTGCTGTAGCTTCTGAAGATGCTTATCCGTCTTGCAGTGCAGCTGAAAGTTGGCTTTCAAGTTGGTCTTGTACGAGCAAAGTCGACAGATTGAGTTGCCGGCCGCATACATGGTAACCTCGGAGTCACGCGTCTGGCTGCGATCACGGTTCAAGTGGCGCGTCATCTCATCAACCGAGTCACTCGAATAGTTGGAGCAAGTGCAGCAAGTAAATACACAAGATGGGTTGAGATCAACCGGCTCGTGAGCCGTGGATTCCAGCCGATCTCCTGCCGTAGCCATGACGGCACCAGTGTCGGTGGTGCCTGTCATCGATTCGCAACGCACACCGGATGGATGCGGTAGCATTTTTGCGGCGGACATCGAGCTTGCACCACCGCTGGCCGCCATCATTCGGTAGATCATTGCCTGGTTGTAGGCCAGATCAGCGATGGCAGCTTCATGACCGCTTGGCGTGCCGCTGCCGCCAGCCACACTTCCACTTGTTTTATCGGCCGCCATCAGAGCCGCTGCCTGCAGCTGCATCATCGAAGCAGTCGCGTCGAAGCCAGCAGCTCCACCCGGCCCACCGCCAGCAGCCGATATTTGTTGCTGCAGTGCGGACAAAAGATGGATCTGCTTGACATTCTGCTGCATTACCATGATATTGTGTGTATGCTTCTCACTAGTCATATGAATGCGCAAATTACGCGCGACATTCGTCTCATAGTTGCATACGTCGCAGCGGAACGTCTGTTTAGGTTTGGCGGCCGACGCAGCTGCTATTTGTGCCGCCAGCTGTACGGGTGATCGGCTCTGAGGCGCCGAAGTGAGGCTGTTATGGTTGGTGCTGTGACCCGGAACAACAGATCGCTGATGGTCGCGCGACGCACTGCCGTTCTGCAGCTCCTGCATATTGTTCAAATGTTTGTCTGACTGCATGTGAATGCTGAGATTGCCCTTGGTCGTCGTTGAGTAGTTGCACACCTCACAACGATACGGCTTGTAACCGCACGTGTATGTTTCGCCACGCGCCAATCGCGGGTGAGGCTGGCCAGTAATGCAGTAAACACAGCTGGTGTCGTTGTCTGGATGCTTCTCCTTCATGTGGATTTCAAGAGTCTCCTGGTACTTATAGTGCCAGTTGCACTTCGGACATTTGAGCGTCTTGCAAGAATTTCGTGAGTGCATCAGTGCCATTTGTCCACCAAGTGAGCGCGTGAAGCTCATGATTTGGTCGCACTCGACACACTCTTCGTCGGCAGGACGGCCGTTCATGTGTTGTGGACAAGCTCCGATGGTGGTGCCAGTCACGGTAGGAACCGACGGTAAGGTAGCAAGTGAGGTCACTGCCGCTGTTGGTGTAGAAGCCATGGAGCTAGCGGTGACAGCAAGCGATGTTGACACAGGTGAATCACTTTCCGCCGGTGGACTTTTCAAGCTGAGATCGAGTCCGGCAGTGGTGACTGACGTTGAGAACGCATAATTGGTGGGTGCAGCCGAAGAGCTAGCCGCCCTGTTCTCCGGACTGTGTCGTAGGCCGTCTGGCTCTTCAGCGTCGGCTGCAGTGTTAGCACGGCCACCGGTGGGCTCGAGAAACGATACACTCGCGCCACGCCCGTCGCCAACGCTGACAACAATCGCTGATGTGTTGTGCTGGCAAAGGATGTCTCGCTCGCTATCATTCAGCGCTACGTCATGGTCGCCAAGCGCGTGAGCCACAAATGGCTTCACAGAGCCGAACGACAACTTGCACACAAAACACATGAGAATAGGCTTGATCGGCACAGTTGAACAGTCGACCAACGGCAGGAGCTTGCGAGTGACGCGTGACTGTAGCGACTGATTGCTGACGCCACATTCTCCGTCCGTCAATTTGTCGTCCCTTGCGCTGAAGACGCGGTAACTGTGCACGACGGGCATGGACGATGATGACGTCTCAGTCGCCGATACCATCGATCGATTGAAGAGCGCAGCTGAATAAACGGCCGACGGGTTGCGACTGATGTAGAAAGCGGCAGCAATTCTTGGAAGGAGTGCAGCCGTCGTTCTCGACGTTCCGTCCAGACCGCGTGCCTCGACGATGCTGCCAGGCTCTGTGGCCAACGGCAGCACATCGTCAGCGGCGTCGATAATATACGCCGAACCGTCCGGATTGTAGACGATTTTGCCGTCAAAAGGACGCACATCAACATCGCTGCCCGTTGACGCCGGAGTGGTTGATCCTCTGCTGGCGTCGACCGGTGGTCCAGGCGACGGTGACGTGTCCTCGGGTGCCATCACTGAAGTCACGTGACTATCCGCTGACGATGACTTGGCGCAGTCGGCAGTGGCGGCGGCCGAGGTAGTCGCCACCAACAGACTGGTGGCTCTAAAAGAGTCGACAGAATCGACACTCATGACGGTCGGCCGCATAAACACACGCTAGAGTCGGTCGCACATGCTGATTGATGACATCTGTCAACAAGGAGACACAGATACGGTGTTGTGAATGACTCAGTTTGTGTTGAGCTCGATGCCAGTGTACATAATGTGCAATGATATGAGAACCAAACCACTGACATATCACAGAACCAAGTACTGCAGTCCTCAATCGTATTATTACATTTATTTTATACATAAAATAGGTTTCATTAATCATAAACAGATGTTCTCTGTGGCGGTTTTTGGACTGGTGAAACCCCACTCAGTTTTGATCTCACAGCGCCTCAATATATCACTTATGACTGCATACCTACCTAACATACTCCATGAGACTACTAAGCAATCAAGAAACAGCAACTTCTTGAAAGTACAACGTCGTCTTATTATAACTAACTAACTTTCAAAATTGAGCCCAATTTAAAAAATTCAGGTGACAACCATCAAGTGATTCCTGTATGCGATTGAAAGTTGAGATAAGGGAACGAAGTTGTATCCGATCAAATCGCCCTTTTCAGTAAATAGCTGTGTTTAAAGCTTCAAAGTTTTTTAAAAGAATGAAAAACATTCGCAGAAACGCATTATCACAAAAATGAGATGATGAATGTAACAATGAAATAGATGCTAGCGCTCAAACCGTACTGTCAGTATACATACGAGAACGTAAAGTTTGTGATAAAGAGAAGCAGAAGTGAAAGACAAAAGAAAGAGTGAAGAGCGTCATGCATACATGCACATGTGTGATGTACGTGCGTGTGTGCGTGTGGGTGTGGGTGGGTGTACGTGAGGTGATAATTTTTGGTGTCACACCAGCCAATTATACGCTCGGGCATATGGCGGTGTCACAGTCAAGCGTGATAATTACACATATGAATCACACGTAACACGCACACACACACACACACACAAACACTCACATGCACGCACGTAGTACCGTGTTTCAGCCTACTACCACTGACATTTGGAGCATTTGAACAAGGCCATGAGGAATAAACGAGAAATCAGTTTGTTTCAGCCCCAGATATCACTAATAGACGCGCAGCAATAAAGAAATGATAAAAGGTACAAAGACAAACCACCAAAAATAAATATACCAGCGATATTCAGATATTCCGAAAGATGCCCGTTTTCCAAACATCCATATCTAAAGGTCTGCCGCATGATAGAATATTCTGGAGAGTGTCACAATGGGAAACACATTCCTCGCCATCTTCGTCGTGCATAACGATCCAATCTTGGAGCGACCAAACGATAGGATTGCTGATGTTCTACTTTATGATCTCTGAAACCGGACATCTCAAAAAGAAGAGAAGTTCCGATAATTGAATTACAATTACCCGATTTATAATAAACGGGTGTATTTTGCGTCCTTGTTGTGCCATAGTGAATAAAGAGAAGGATTTGAAGTGACAACTGGTATAAAATTCTAGTTCTGAAATAAGTTCACTTATCTTCATTTGATGACTTCACTTCTGTTCCCCCCCTACACTATTCTTCATGGTATGTTCCAGTCCTTCAGAGAAGCACACAGAACGCGGTCCTACACACTAAGACCACGGTTTATGTGACTTTCACAAAACCCAGAAGCATCTCAAACAAACGTCAAGTACAGAAAAAAACGCACAGTAATCAAAGAATATTTTGAGCCCTGGCAAACGTTGTGACCACGTAAGTAGCATTGTTTCTTTGTAATGGCCTTTTGTTGTGTGTTGACGAATCAGTTGAACTGCCAACGAGGTCAAGCAAATGTTTAATATTACACGTGACTTGAGCTTGCAAGTTATAGCGCGTATGATAAAGAAATGTGAACCGTAAGAGTAGCTCATCGCTGTGCTATTTGGGGACCAGAAAATATTGTGTATGTGTGTGTGTGTGTGTGTGTGTGTGTGTGTGTGTGTGTGTGTTAAGGGGTACCTCTCTAATGTGTCAGTGTGTAGATGGTTTGCACCAGGGGTTCCTTACGTTTTCAGTGTTCACACCGTTCTTAAATCAGCATTCAGTTGTCGCACCCCCTTCATTTTTCGATAACTATTGGAAAAAGAGGAAAATGTACACGACATAATAACAAAAATTATTAAATCAATATTTACTCATACAACTTAATGTTACTTTGAGTGGATTAGAAGAAAAAAATCCAGGAAAAATATAAGACATAAGTGAAAGCACACATTTTATTTACAATTATCGAATTTAATCCTCGCACCACCTAGGAACCGGCTAAGACTCCCTGATTGATGCGCTCGCATTTATTATGTGTATGTGCAATGTCCAGCCAAACATACACGCACTCGCCAATGGACTCACGTTGCCAGCACAAAATGGATACTTTCCTGTACAAGCTAATGATGGCAAGTAATGATGCAAGGAAAAACCGCAAACACACAAAAATTTACAATAATCACATTAATGATTTCACAACGTCCCTAGTCATATCATATTCATCGAAAAAATACACCAAGATTTGCAACAAGACGATAACTCAATATTGCGCAAGCGCTACGCATGCACATACCAACTAAGCTCATTTGCATAAATGCATTGCAACATATGTAAGATGGTAACGTGAGCAACTTGTTTGTGGCCCTACCACGCTAGTCCCCAAAAAGACCAGCCATATTGATGAGAACCCCAATACGGATAGATCTGTAACCCCAGCTATAAGAATAAGAATTCAGAGAATACAATTGTATAGATCCGTGGTCCGTGTAGATGACCTTCCTTCTCTGATTCCCCAATCGTTAATGAGCCAAACCTCAATTTTTCACAACAGCGCTGACAATTTCAATACATTGAATTTCATGTTATTCCACCAGATTGAACGTGAAGAAGTCACTAGACATGAAAATGAACAAATTCAGATTCACAAAAACACACACACATCTTTGTCCTTCTCTTCAACCTTTAATTTCACACTTGGTAACCCCTCCATTCGCTGCCAATGGTGGACTCCTCACATGTTACGAGTTACTGAAGGGCATAATAGAGCTTATACAGATATTAAGTCTTGAAACAAAAGGTTGGAGCTAGGAGG
>OU696591.1:4498998-4531498 GCA_916048095.2 Sacculina carcini | reverse complement strand
GATCGTCAACAGATGCTTAAAGAGCAAATACATAACGAAATAAAAAAACATTAATTTGTGATAAGCCTAGACAGATAAAGCCATTTCGTGCCAACACCAAAATACCGTTGATACATTACAATAGTCTGGCCGTAATGTACAGAACACACACACACATACACACACACACATGCACACACATACACACACACACACACACACACACACATACACACATTATTCTCATGGTGGAAAACTTCAGTATGAACTCGTAGCGATACTCAGAACGCATTGAGCAACACACACACTCACACATTCATACACAGACACACATACAAACCAGCACAGTCGTGTGTGTGAAAGCCCGCGATGCATTCAAACAGTGACAGATTCAGAAAATCTCAAGAGAGGGTGTGTGCAGGTGCTTATACAGGTATTATATAGATGATAGACCTTGGCACATTATACACACATCATACCATCTTGGACCAAAAGAGGGCACATCATGGAATATACCTTATTCCACACATCTTGGGTCAAAAGAGGGCACATCATGGAATATAGAATATACCTTATTCCACACATCTTGGGCCAAAAGAGGGGAAAGGTTGGGACCAAATGGCTCGATGCATGTGGGACCTAATTTCGGGTTCCGTCCATACCGTCACGGCAACCACAAGACACATTCAACCAAGCGTGTTTGCTCAGTACTGTACAGGAATTACGCAGTGGTTCCTTCAGTTCTTGCTGTCCAAACACTGAAATTCTCTGAAGAAACCTGGCTGGCGCTGGGTAAATTGGATCACGTAGAGGAAAATTGTTCAGAAAGAAACAATGGAGAATTTTTCGTGCGGTATTATTGTTGAAACAAAGACAACTCGCATACAAGACAGAATGGGAGGGCGATACATTGCATACATTGCACGGCTGCAATCATCATTGCACTCCCCTTTACTGTGAAGAGGCATAGAGAGATGGGAAACAACATTACCAAAGATACTCACTCTAGGAATGTAGTGCAGCGGTTGGTAACGTGTGGGGAATTGCCCACCGGTGGAAATGGAGAAAATGCCAAGTGAGAATTCAAAGGTCGGACAAAACAGGACAAATGTGTGTTATTATCAATCTAAATTCGTCTATTTTCGTTTCTAGTGTGACATTCTAATATTTAATTTAGTGGATCAACTGAATTTATTGTATTTATCAGCGCTGTTGTGTGGAAAATGAAGAGATGGCTCGTTAAGAAGTCGGGAATTATCAGAGAAAACTGACCTACACACCACTTATGTAGATCGTGGTGAGTTTTACGCATTGAAAAACGTCCCCAAGTGAAATCTACGGGAATGTAAAACTAGACTGTACTGGCACCAAGAACACCCACAACTTCACGAATATTCCACACAGCTTACACCATCAGAGTCAACCAAAACACAACGACTGTCAACGCATGAGGCCTTAATTGATTTAAAACGGTTGAATTACCATGAATAGGAAAATATGAAATGCAATTTGGCGGACTAATGGACTGCCACTGTGCCTTTATTGTATTAAACTTTATAGGTTAAAAGCAAAGTCGATTCTAATGACACGAGTCGAGCGCGAAAATGTCACCTTCAATCAATCAGGCACACACACACACACATACACACACATACACACGTGTACTTAAAGCAGATGTAGATTACGTTTGACTGTTCATCGGTGTAAAACGGACAATGCTATCAGAAATAGCACGATGAATCATTCCAGAGAGAGTCACACAGAAAAAAACCTCAAACCAAATTGCAATGCATTCCATGCAGACAATATTGCAGCTCTTGTGCCCCAGGGATCTTAAACATGCCGCTCCGTGGCTTCATTCGACTCTGAAACTCCTGCTGGAGCATTTATTGCACTATTGCACGGTTGCATGGATGTATCCGTTCGTCTGGCTGCAATACACCATACAGACTCACAAACAGACACACACACAAACACACACACACACACACACACACACATACACAAACACACACACACAATGCGATGAAAGTTATATAAATTTAATTTGCCAACCAAGGTGATTGCTTCATATAGGAGTTTCATTGTTTGTTCTTTTCACCCGGCAGTGTCAAAATTTATGCACAAATCCTGCTGGCACCCGGCTCAGCCCGGATTACACGCTAATCTGTGTCGTATGAACGTTCTATGCACACACACACACACACACACCAATACACACACACACACACACACATACACCCACGGCCGTGTTATATGGTATTAGCACGCATTAATAATTAACACGCCGTACACGTCCACGTAGCATAACAGAAAAACAACAAGATGTGGCTAGCGTTGAGACAGAATGCGCGCGGGATTTTCAGCAAAGCTGCCAGGTTGCCTATCGTAATATCGCCAGATTGCACTCGTTCTCTGTGTGTCGGCCATTAATTTGTTCGTTGGCTTATCGGCGACCAAATCGGCAGCGGGCCATTGTCAACACACAAAACCGCTCCCCTCTCGTACTCTCTCTGTCCTCTCTGGCTAGTCTCTCATCACTCTTTCTTCAGTAGTCACCATTTTCCGCGCGTGTGCATGTGTGTGTGTGTGTGCGTGTGTGTTTGTCTGCATGTGTTTGGGCCTACACATTAGTTTGAATGTACATTCGCAGTGAGCCTTTGCGTGTGTGTGTGTGTGTGTGTGTCAGTGTGCGTGTGTGTGTGTCCGTGTGTGTGTGTGTGTGTATGTGTGTCCGTGTGTGTGTGCGTGGGAACGTGACAATCAAGAAGCAATGCTTTGAAACCGGCCAGTCTCGCACACACCGGAGCGAATGACAAAGAAAAAGACGCATGGAAGCCGGAGAGAGGGACGTCGAGGAGACACACTCACAGAGACAGAGAGAGAGAGGGAGGGAGTGAATTCACGAGCAGAACAGAAGGGCGAGCGAGTGAGTTGCGACGCTCACAGAAGCGTGATTGCGCGTCATTGAGAACACCAGCAAGCGCCAACGACGTCTATGAAAGAAAAGAAGGAATGAAGCATAATCCAGCACCTTGGACGAGAAGGGAAGATATCGTTGGAGAGCTGAGCAACGGAAGGGGGTGGTGATAGGTGTCGAGGAGCAGGCGTCTCTGACACCAACACCTTTCTGGCCTTTGTAAGCCTGTGTGTATGTGTATGTATGTGTGTGTGTGTGTGTGTGTGTGTGTGTGTGTGTGTGTGTGTGTGTGTGTGTGTGTGTGTGTGTGTGTGTGTGTGTGTGTGTGTGAATTGAAGCGGGTATGGCCTCGTGGGTCCATCCGGATTGCTTCCACCTGTTCGCGCGAGACAGCGTAAATGGCGCGTTGCTACAAAGTCCCGCATGATAGTCCGGCCCGGCTGGTGATTTATTCGACGAGTTCCGCCTATGAAAACACTTCTTCTCATATATCTGAACTCTGTACTCTGGTAGCATTTCAAAAAGCTCGACGCTCATTCTAGGTCCCTGTTTGTTCTGGAGTTGGCCTTATCTCTCTCTGAGGCACAGTATAGGAGTTTATCGCTGGACTATGTTGGTGCCTGTATTTCCATGTCTTGTAGGGATTTTCAAATAACGCTGGCCCATTTCCTGAGACTAGAATATAGGCTTGACTACTCACATTTCACAGTCAAAGGATTTATAATGAATTTAACACATATTAATAAAGGCCTGCCCGGGGATTAGGCAATATTTTGGGAAGGTAAAACACTTATGAATTTCCGGAATATGCAGCCTTTTCTGGAGATGGAACGCAGGCCAACACATACCGATATAACATGAGGACCACAAAATAAACGATGCCTGACTACGTAAATGCCCCCAAAATGGACAAGATCGGATCGAATCCGATTTAGAGGACTCCAAAACCAACACCGCACGATACCACGACACGCAGAATTCTCATCAGCAAAAACAAACTGATTCCACATCTTCATCTTGATGTTTGTCGTCCATCTCGTCCATGTCGTCCTTCTACATGTTCATGGTCAGTGTCAGATGTGTCTGGCGTGCACTGGAGACCATGGCCGTACAATGTGTTCGGCAGCAACGATGCAACATTCGCCGTTGCATAGGTGGATGCAAAACTTGGCAACGTCCACACAGGCCGCAACGCGGTACATCACGCGTGTGTATGTGTATGTGTGTGTGTGTGTGTGTATGTGTGTGTATGTGTATGTGTGTGTGTGTGTGTATGTGTGTGTGTGTGTATGTGTGTGTGTGTGTGTATGTGTGTGTGTGTGTGTGTTTGCAATTGTGCTGTGGGTCGACGCAAAAACACAACTCCACACTAATCCCTTCACTATGCGCTGTCTGCATGTGTCTACGTGTACATGTGAGTGTGTATGTGTGTGTATGTGTGTGCGCGCTAGTCTGGGTGTTGTGTGCAGGCATGGCTTGACACAACCATACACCACGTACACACACACACACACCCTGAGACAGACGGACATACACGGCGGGCCAGACGCGGTGCACAAGCATTCGACAGGTAACACAATACTTGGCCCAACAGGCGTCAACATAGCGCACCTGGCCTAATTGCCAGCCGGTTAATCAGATAAGAAATACACATGTATGCACCCTCACATGTACAAGACAAACACCGCACCACGCCATGAAGGAGAGGAGAGAGCGAGAAAGATGAGGCTGGGAGGCGGGAAAGAGCGGAGAGCACGAGGGAAGGTAGAATGGTAGTGATGTAGATGATCACCGCCGTACCAGTGAAAAAGTACACACATAAGCGTTCATTTAGGCGTATACTCAACAAAGTGTATATGCGTGCGTTCATATGTCCTGACACTGCAAAGTAGAATGAATTTACCTGTAATTATTACTAATATTTATCATGACACTAAGAAAGATCGCCTGAATAAGCCGTCCCTTGGTTAGGCATTATCGGACGAGAAGGTATGGGTGAATATTATTGTCTTTCACACCAGTCCAGGCTCGCCAGCTGGCACGAAATGATTCCACTGTCTCGGAAAATATAGACCAGGTGGAGATGAAACATGGTTCATATAGTGATGTCTGGTGAGAATAACCGAAGAGGATGTGATGATGACCTGGCTGAGACGGTGTACATGGAAGGCAATTCTTCAAGTAATTATCGGTCATAGGAATTAACAGCCGTGCGGTTCTCACAGATTTTAGCAATAAATTACCAGATTCAATAGATTCTGATCCTCTGGACATTGAAATCGACACCGTGGAAGTGTGTAACACCGCAGTACAGTGTATGATACATGATCACCGATACTGTGGACGCAGCCCTAAATCACCGTTAATACGGCGTGCCGGCATTACAATTGAGCCGGATTTGAAATTTACCTGGTCGCTAACAATGGGTAATTTACAGCACGACGGTTAAGCTCCACCTACGCTTGCATTTGGTCGGCAAAACACTGCTGCTAATGGTCACGGCGCTAACTAAACACAACGCCGTAATCCGCACCAGTTCCGAGAACCGGCGCTTAATGGCGCACCACTGAGCCACGCGCCAAATTAGCTTACACCGGCGCAACCACACTAAATCTCTAATTATTTCCCGGCCTGAGATCGGATTGAGGAGCATCATACGAGCATGCCCAGAAAAATAACGGAGGAAAAGGTGCGATGTCGGTCTTTGTGAATGCGTGAATGTATCTGGATGAGCACACGCTACGATACCAGTACACTCGTCAAATGGCATATTTGCGTAGCCCGCATACTACTCACGTTCGTGATATGGTTTGAAAACCAACGACGAAAAAGTAGAACTGAATGCACGAACCAGACACATACATGAAACCACAGCTTGGGCACACAGCTCAAATCACAACTAAACCCACACACACACACACACACACACACACACACACGCTGGTCATCCGTTCACCACCTATCTATTTAGTATGCAAATGCGAGTCGAGTGATGATGCGCTATGCAAATGACGATTAGCTAATCAGCCAGCCGACCAGCCTCATCATACTAATAAGCCCTGTGGCTCGTGTGGTTACCTTGAACACCTGAGCTCGTGCAGGCTGAGGGACGACTAATCCTGCGTCAAGACTAAGTGCCATCTCCGCCTGGGGCACACAGCAGGAGAGCAAGACGGTGTATACACCGCAAGCAGAAACGCATGCGTCCTCCTCTGATTTGGTTATATTTTTTGCTTCATTTCTAATACGAGCATATTCATTTTCTCATCTCATAAAGTTCAGTGCTGGCACTTTCTCGCTTTCTAGGGATAAAACTTCTGTTGATTTTTCGTAGGTTTTTTGTTTTTTATCTTCGCTTTTTGCGCCTATCGCTTCTGCGAGGTGAGCGTTTGTTGTATTTTCGATTTATGCAAACACTGCAAACACTGCAAATCAGTACATACCACGCTATATCGCCGGTCTGTCTTTGAGTGTTCGTGTCAGTGGAGTTTGAAGGAAATGGATGACAACAACTGACACAGACACATTGAAACAGTCGAGAGACGGCGCAAAATTTCACAAAATCCGTAAAGATTATTAGATTGAACTGAAAAAAGTTGTTCACTTGATATTTAATATCAATTATTTGATAATAAACATTTGCATGAGAAGATAGTAATGAATTTAGGAAGCATATATATAGAGAGAGATGTTGCATAATTGATAGATAGAAAAATCAATAAAAGCCTGTTGGTCTATAGGAAAATGGTTCCTGATACTTTTGCCCTATTTAAACATTTATAGTGTGATGTGTGATGTTATTCACGCTGAAAGATGCTCCCTTCAACCCCATTCAAAACATGAGCCCACAAACTATCCCATTCTACTCACAAGCACAGACATACTGTTGATCTAAACACAAAACACAAACAATCATTTCACAAACAACTCGCTTCTTGCATTCGCTTTGCTACGACTCAATCTGCGCATCGTGTTGCACGTCACTAATTTCGTGACGTGTCATTAAGCCAGGCAAGGATGCAACACCAGCCATATGTGTGTGTATGTTTGTGTGTGTGTGTTGTACACAGAAGCAGTGAGAGCTCACGCGATCGGTGATTCGTAATCAGCGGTGAGACGTCAAACTAAAAAAAGCAAACTTGGCATGCTACAGCCAAGTGCACACACAAACACACACAAACAGACACACAGACACACATACAGACAGGTTGATTAGAAACAATGATGAGTTATACATTTTCATGGCGACTTTCAACGTCAGCTCACTAGACTAAAAATGTCCCTGTCTTTGTGTGTGTATATGTGTGTGTGTCATTGTACAACACATTGCTGATAATTACACACACCCACACACACACACATACACACATGTGTGTGTGTGTGTTCGTAGCACATAGTTGATGTGCACACACACACATACACAGCAGTATCAAAATTCAGTGGAACAAGCACATTACGAAGTGTGCACAGGTACAAACACACACACACACACACACACACACACACACACACACACACACAAGAGCGACAAAGAGAAGGTAAAGAGAGAAAAAGAGACCAAGAAGAGAGAAGGAGTAATAAATACACGTGTCAACAAAGCACCAGACAGACACAGGCGTAATATCAACATGGAGGATAATTTTCTAATTAGTCAGCAGGCTGGAGTGTAAGTATCGGGTAGTGACGGTGCTGATTGAACCGGTTATAACCAGTTCTCACTGCTCATCACACATACACACAAGTAGACACACACACACACACACATATATATATTCACAGTGTCATGAACATACGTCTATTAATACCTCAGACTCAGCACAATAAGACCAATTCAACGCTCACACACACACACACACACACACACACACACATACATACACACACCTAGATACACGCACAGAAATCATAACGTGGTGTCTTGCCTTGAAATGGTTTCACGGAAGTATGGTGTTAGGGAATTCCCGCAACGAACATTGTAAGCTGTTTGGCCAAATTATTATTGAACTAAATTTCATGCCAATCAAGTGTGTCAGAAATCAGATGATAAAAAAATCACCTCAATTGCTAGTCGACACAGATCTCTATTCGGACGAGTAACGATTGAAATTTGAGTAGGCAAGTAAAGCTTATATATACATATGGCTTATAAGAAAAAGGGGGACCAGGATGTCGGGACTCGGGACTGAGGTCTGACTGGACTGAAGCGAGACCCAATGTCTCCGAGGCATAACATCCCCGGCTCCGAAAAAAATGGGAAGAATGAAACGCCAGACTGCTGAATTGCGATGATCGCTGAAATTCGAGCAAATGAACATGTGGTTGATGAAAAAACAAAAAATTAACATATTGAAATATCATATTTGAAGAACAAAGAGGAAAACTATACACTGCACCACAATTTTGCCACCAAATCGTGAAAACATCAAAGTGGATACTTTGGAGGGTTTTCAGTATCATGTAATCTTCACCCAATGTGTCAACCTCTCATAGACGGGTTTATACGAAACATAACGGGTTGATATCTGTTTCCCAGCGTACAAGAGTGTCTGTCTTCAATCTATTCTATTCCCGGTCGAATACAATCAAATATGCACACACACATACACACAAGCATAACCACACAGACACACAGTTTCCCATATAAATTTGTTGATGTCTGGAATCAGTTAGGGGAGGATATTGTAGGAGCTAACAGCGTAGGAAACTTTAAAAAGAAATTGGATAGTGTGTGAAATACTGGGAATTTCAGGGAAGATAGGTTACTGGAGGGTTGGTTGGAGACAGGACAGCACGAGCACAGCTCATCTCCTGTGCTAAACAAATAGCTGAGTACAATAGGTGTAAACACACACACACACAAACAAACACACATCAGCTCTACTGCTGAAACAGGCGCAAAGGCTCTTGTTAGTGATGTTGCTGTAAGAACTTGTCAGGCACACAGAAACGGTACGACGCGCCACACAGAGAAGTGCATAGAGAAAGAGAGCGAACAAGCGAGGTCGAGAGAGAGGGGCGCGACAGAGCGGTGCATCACGCCAGAACAGAGCGAGTTACCACTAGTGGAGACGAATATTGATTTTCTATGCGATGCAAGCATGTTGTTAGCGAGCAGTGTCGGCGTGCTAATCTGCTTTGTTCGTGTCTAATCAGACGAGAATAATTAATTATCCATTCTCTCGAGCCGCCAACGCCACGTCATCAGAACAAGGGCAGGGACAGAGCAGAGGAGAAGCGGGGGACATGCGGGATTCAGATGTAATCTCATTGCAGAGGGTCATGAACGCACGGGCGACTCGGGCCGGAGGATTATTGGTGGTCGGTGATGTGGCCAGAGAAACGGTGCTTCTAGTTTGATGAGGAGTTCCAATGTGAGCCAGCGTTGAAGACCTTGTCAAATATTGTCCTTCAATCATATGAACTCTCCATTAGCGAAATGAATAGTTAACGAAGCGATTCGGAGCTTCTTTTTGTAATCGAATTCACAAGACATAGCACCAATGAACTGCAATGAAGAGACAATGCTGAGTATAAGTCTAGCAAGAAATGCTCTAATACGAGTGAGTGGGTGGGTAAAACGAAATAATATAAAGAATAAACGGACTCAACCCGATAAGCTTCTGAGAATTTCCAAAAGACAATTTCTGGTCATTCAGAGGTACCATCGAGCTAGCAGTGAAGGAAACAAAAATGGGAAGACCTGGCCCCTCTAGAACAGTGGTTCTTAACCTGTTGGGAACTCCCCACTGGTGGGGAATGGAAGAGTTGTCAAGTGGAAAGCTAAAGGTCGGACAGAACAGGACAACTATGTGTGTGTTATTATCACTTCAAATTTGTTTATTTTTGCTTCTTATAACCTCTTGGCATTTACTTTGATGTAACAACTGAATTTATGGAATTTATCAGCGCTGTTGTGGAAATGAAGACAAGGCTCATTGTTGAATTGCTGGCCACACAAGCCTATTAAAAACGAGAATATTCTTGTCAAGGGGGACAATTCTGATAGATAATTTGCACACACACACACACACACACACACACACACACACACACACACACACACACACACACACACACACTCACTCATAACTCGTACTGACTCATAACTTGTTAGTGCCGAAACATGCTGACAGTTTCAGTGCTGTACAGTCATTGCATTATTGCAATTCTTGCTGATCGTGTCTAGCAATCAAGCACCCGGTGATGATAGAACAGACAGGATAAACAGACTTGAGAGAAACAGTCATCCTGCTTTTAGAAAGGAATTTGCGTTACTATATTATCTTAATCAGTCTATTACACAATTGTATATACACACTTATATGAAGGCTTTTGATTTGATAATTATATTCGGTTCATCGTCTATTTCTTTCTATTCTTTCTTCATTATCTTTCATCTTCCTTACTGAACATTTCACCTTTCCAACTCTCTTTCTCGCTACATCTTTTGGGCGCTTCCAGTACATGGGGCCAACGCATGGTGGTGATAGTGCACTTGCACTCTTCCCCTATGCTACTGGATTTGCCTGTTATTAAAAATAACAATTAATTTTCAGCAGGTCTATCTCCTATCGTCACAATGTGCATAAACAACTGGTATAAGCTGTTATTATTCACTAATGTGTTAAAATGTACCGAAAAATATCTCCCGTAAAATATCACTTTTGATGTGATAATTATTCATCAAACTTTGTCCTGGTGCGTGTTTTCTTTAAGTAATCTTGCAATAAGAGAACATATATGTTCTGCTGCGTAAGATTGAGAACCACACACATACACATACATACACACATACACAGTCGAGTTGTAAAAATGCAACAACTGACGGAAAAATAGCCCAGCTTCCAATGTGTTGTCATGCGTGTTGCTAGGCTAGTCTCTTTTGTGATTTCAAATAGGAAAAAAGCCCATACATCGAAAAGAGCTCATTTCGTGTCGACCTATTGAAAAGCTGATTGTGTCGCTTGGCACTGATTCATTGTGAAAATCGCGCAGAAAAAAACAGCGACACATACAATACAAAATCTCTCACAAACATTGCGACAATGCTAGCAACAAAGATTGACGCATTTGTACACTGCAACTTGCTCTCCTGCCCTTCCGTTCAATGTTGCGCCTCTCAATGCAAAAAACAGACTTTTTTTGTATCATTAATTCTGAAACGTAATTTTAATATAGACCAAAGGAAGAGAATGTAGAAGATCAAATCATTTGAGGAGTGTGCTTGGAATGTTGACTTGAATATGAACTCTGATTATGAGTATATGCCTGAACCTCGATACGGTGGCATTACACTGAAGAGCTGAATCAAGTCAACAACACTGATCTACAGAACAATGATCAGTAGGGCTGTCAAAAAAGTAACCTAAAAATCAGAAAAAAGTAACTTTATTTTCGAGAAAAAGTAACCTAAAAAAGTAACCTAAAAATAACCTGAGTTTTAATGTTATTATCACTTTTGTATCGCTTTATCACATGTTTATCACGCCTTTGCTGATTAGTGCGCTATATGAAACACACGGTTTGTTTGTTGTTCGTTTGTGAATATATAAAGTAGCCTAATAACCAATAAAAGAAGTAACCTAAAAATAACCTCCTTCAAAAAAGGTCAATTTCTGTTTGAAGTTCTGAAGGAAAAAAAATACACCAGTCCTTCTATCCTATTTCCGAGTTGGTACTATTTTTCCATCCTCTCTCCGATCTGGCAACATTTTACATCAAACCACCATAAGTGACTTACGATAATTTCGCTAACTTCGAAAAAAGGAGCATAACCATCCAAATATTATTTCATGTGGAAGGCTAATACAAATGCAAAATACACTAATTGCAAATGTAAATATTTTTAATAATGGTCGCAATAATGTTCCAATGGAATTTTTTATCAAATAGCACGTACTACAGCTTGTATATTAGTGTGAGCGTAAACACTGCATGTGTGAATGCCCCCGTCCTTCCATATGTAGCACCCTGTGCTCAGTCTTATAAATGTCAAATGTGGGAAAATGGCGCTCTCTCACGCCCTGAAAATCACGTGCTAATTTCTGTTCAAGTAAATACGTACTGTCAAGTGCTACAGTGCATTATCTGGTATAGAGAGCTCACACATCGTACTATACCACGCTCCAAACATCTCACGACACCCTCCAGTTCGTGGACATTTTCTAAAATGGAATTACACTATCCTGCGTACCCAAAAACGTATAAATATCGAGTAGCACAGATATTAAGATGAATACCAATTGCTAAATCCTAACAGCAGAACTTTTGTCGTTTCTTGATCTTCAGACCTAAGAGTCCATCTCTTTTCCTATTTTATCCTCATATATACCGTTTTTGTGCCTCTTATCTGCAAAAAGTCACCAAACTTCGTGGTTAACTTACCTAATAACAAGAAAAATACCAAAAGCTAACCTGACGATAAAAAAGTAACCTTAAAAGCAAAAAAGTAACCTAACGATGAAAAACTAACTTTTGGTAACCTAATAACTTTTTTAATAATTAGCGTACACAACTTTTATATGCAGTTTTAGGTAGCTTATGAAAAAGTGACCTTTAGGTGAAAAAGTAACTTTATTAACTTTTGACAGCCCTAATGATCAGTAATGAATCACACGGAGCACCTCTCAACTCAAGAGCGCGGGAGAGAAGTGGAGTTGAAGTGGAAATTCGGCCGAGAAAACCGGAGCAGAGACAAAACACACACACACACATACATACGCATTGAAGACGAATATGCTTGCACACTCTTGGGAGCCATGGCGCCGCGGGGATCATATCGGAGGGGAACTGGCAAGGTACAGAGAGTGGAAGAGAAAGAGAGAGAGAGAGTGCGAGAGACAGTAAGAGGAAGATCGCCCGAGGCGAGCGCTGTCGACGAAACTCGCGCAATTAATTGGATAATTAGAGAAAAGATTAGCTCGCTCGTGTACCGAGTATGTGTGTGTGTGTGTGTGTGTGTGTGTGTGTATGTGTGTGTGTGTGTGTGTGTGTGTGTGTGTGTGTTCAGCTCCACACACACTGGCTCACAGATGAGTGCGGTTGATTGAAACAAGCGGAACAGATGAGATGTGAAGAGATGCCGAGAGAAGAAAGTTGGGAATTATACAGCAAGAATTATATATATATACCCATATATGAGGATGTCTCGTACAAAATAAACAGTGGCGGATTCAGGAATTTTCCAAAGGGGTGTTTGAAAGTGGGTGCATATATAGGTGATTTCATCAATTCAATACGGAAATATGGTAAAAGTTGCACCAATAAGAGAAGTAGAGCCCCTGAACCACTGAGCTGAAGATTCTATGGGCATCAGTCACTTTTTTACTACATAAGACATTTTTACTTATTACCTATACATACCTCGACATTATATTTCCTAACTTATTATGTTGGCCGAGTTCAATGTCCAGCCCGTCATTAAACAATTCATCTTTCTATCCTTAAACTTCAAATGTTTTTTATACCAGTTTTGAACGGTATATATAATATTATATTTTAACGCAGTTGTTAGCTCGCGCTGATATAAAGATACGATAGTGTGTGTCTTCTGTCGTGTTTGTGTGTGTGTGTGTGTCTTATGTATGTTTCATATTTATAGAAATCAATTATACCTTATGTACCACATTTTAGTGACTACATTCATAAAAATCATGTTTCATTGGAAGAATGTTAAATACACTTGACTTGACTTGTTTTTATAATTAAAACTAATACTATGTCAAGCTCAGCCAAACATCAGCACAATTAGGACCAATGAAATATATTATCTATATATATACCATAATATTATCTATCTGTTCTAATATTTCTAATTAATTTCACTTTACATAAAAGCACACACACACAGACACACTAACTCGCTCTCATCACACACTTGTCATTCGTGTGTACGACACATTGTGTTAAATGCGCCAATTTCGCCACACACACACAGACACACAGACACACACACACACATACATACGTGCTGTCTGGGCCGCATTGAGGTCAAATTAATTAGCCTCATTGGAGGCAATCGAGGTAGTTTAAAGTTCTTAGTGCAATGTTTCGCAAATTGCTCGTACAACTCGCTACATCATACGGTTTGCGTCATCGCTCTGCAAACAAGCAAATTATATGCGTGTATGTGTGTGTGTGTGTGTGTGTAATTGACAGCACAGCATTTAAGCCTCAGCAGAAATTGTGAAATTGAACTCGCATGCTTGTCAATCACATAAAAGCAGACATCACAAGTACTTTAGAAATTCAATTAGAGACTCTGAATATCAAGCAAATAGCGATTCGACAAAAGAAATTTGTATCGTTATAAAATATGAACAAAAAACTATTGAAACTCATTTGATAAAATAATTTAGTTCGAAACTGAGTTTTGCATTGTGGCAGACATGAGAGCGTGCCGAGGCCAATCAAGCAGAAAATGCAACAAGAATTCCAAAAATAAACAATTTCGTTATTGCCACTTCATAACCATTTCGCTTGAAAATTTGCTTTCACAATTGCATGCGTTTTCGCTTTCGAAACACAGATAATTATCGCACATGCAGCCTGCAGCATTGTAATGTATTTTTCGCAAAATTGCGTCGATAAGAATGTGACCACATAATGTGAATGTTTGCTGCATTTCAAACATAATCAAACCTTGAATGAATCATACTCACACATCCAAATAGAACTTCGCATTTCTATCGCGTTCTCACTAGATCAAACCAAATAATAGAATACCCTACACACAATTGAATGGATAATATTGCTTTAAAAGTTTAATGTGGTCTATTTAATGCTAAAACTATATTTCTGCTTTCGTGTGACTTCGCCATTTAATGCTACAACTTGAACTAATATTAAATTATACATAATATAAACGATATTAACAAGATCAATAGAATATTATACGTTCTTGATGGTTGTTAAATTTCTGCTTTGTCTATGCTGTCAACTCTCTTGCAGCCCAGTAATTTCATACTTTCAGAGTCTTATAATCTGGCGGAAAATAATCTTCATAGACAATAATTTCCCTAACAACAAAATAAACGGGAACCGCATATTTGGAGAAATTATCTCGGGGACATAATCTCCGCATCTCTCATAGACAGATGTGAAATAACGTAGCACCACATATTCCTCAGTCGTTCCTTGTGCAAATTACCACTGGGAACACCTAATTCTCCGCCCTTTCCCATGGAAAATTGAGCGAATCAAAGTCTGACTGACCTGCGGGCAGGATGGCCGATGACCTGGTGCAGTCAAGGTCGTTGCAGACGAGGTCATGCAACTTGCAGTCACACACACACACACACGCGCACACACACACAAACACCACACGCGAAATAACACTGTCGCACAACACAGCCTCTATGTAGCACGCGCACAACACACCGCACAATGTGTCATCCAAAACTCTGCTCAGAAGTGTCAGAAAAAGTGAGAAATAGACAGAGTATGTGAGTGAGTTTGTGAGAGGCAGAGGGAGTGTGCGAGAGTTTGACGGAGACTCAAAGGCGCGTGCCTCGCTTAGGCACTGCACGCCGCCCACTGATAGGTCGCGAGCAGCGTCGACAACGACGGGGCAGCTCGTTAGACAACGTCGCAACCGACGATCTCAAATATGCACGCACACATGCACATGCACACACACACGCGCACACAAGCAGACAAGCAGACAAGAGCCGGCACTATAGCAATGCTCTAATCAATGAGTCTTGGCTAAGATGTGTGTGCGTGTGTGTATGCGTTGGTTAAAGAACGAACTCTTTGCACACATTGGCATACACACACACGTGGAGTTTGACCGTTGAAGAGTAACACTCGCCTACACACGTACACACACGCACGCACTATCAAATACTTGTCACTGAATCACACCAACACTTAAACACACACACACAGAAAGACACACGCAGGCACGCAGCACACGCGTAGCACTACCTGTCACCCGCACGGCTGTCCACCGCATACTGGACGGCTGGTCTAATTAGTGACAAGGCGGGGGTGGGATTTGCCTCGTAGACTCCGCCCACTCACGTGCACACACACAGACAGACAGACACATAGACACGGACAGACAGACAGACAGACGAGCATCCACACGCCGCAAATAGATGTGCAGACAGTCAGACATACACACACATTCGGGCGGTGATGTGTGTGTGTGCTTTGCACACTTGCACGCGCTAGGTAAAAACGCTAGCCACCCTAAGTACACATGCACACACACACGCACAAGCAAACACATACACATACGTAGAGGTGCATGCTTAGCATGGCTTGGTTCATTATGTTCGTGCATGTCTATGTGTGTATTTGTGTGTGTGTTTATGTGTGTGTGTGTGTGTGTGTGTGTGTGTGTGTGTGTGTGTGTGTGTGTGTGTGTGTGTGTGTGTGTGTGTGTGTGTGTGTGTGTGTGTGTGTGTGTGTGTGTGTGTGTGTGTGTGTGTGTGTGTGTGTGTGTGTTCTCAGAGAATTGTAGTGTGCGGGCAGGATTGAGTCAGCTCGTCTGTGCCGCCTTCCATTGATCAATTGAGTCCTTGAATCCTCTGATGGTATTTTTGTTTGTGATATTGGCCGGTAACTTGTTCCAATGTTTTATAGCTCTATATGGAAAACCATATGTTTTCAGATCCCGTTATATTGTTTTTTGCAATAGTTTTTTGCCATGTCCCCTGGTAGTTTTTGATATTTTAAGCATTCCCTCATGTTAAATTGTGTCTTTTCTACTTAGACATTTGTATATCATTATGGCAAGTCAGTTTTTTGGAGTATCTGCTCATAATTCAGTGGTTTCAGTTCGGCAACACATTTTGTAAACGACCTTTGTACTCTCTCAATCGCCGTCACGTGATTTTGAAGATGTGGGCTCCATACCGGAGCAGCGTATTCTAGCAGAGGTCTGATTTTAGTGATAATAAAAATTTTCATCATGTCTGGATCCTAATATGAAAAGGGCGCTGTGATGTTCGATATTTGATGATTTGCTGTTTTTATGATATCCAATATATGATTTTCCTGTGATAATTTAGAATTTATTCGAACTCTCAAATCTTTCTCTGTGTCAATTTCTTTCAGAATGTTCCCATCTATCGTAGTGTGTGTGTGTGTGTGTGTGCGTGTGTGTGCTTTTGTGTGTGCTATTGTGTGTGTGTGTGTGTGTGTGTGTGTGTGTGTGCTTGTGTGTGCTTGTGTGTGTAAACTGCAACGGACGTATGCAAGATGTTGTGCATGTAGATCTTTCAATACTTTGGCAACAAGAAGGACCTGCCCAGAACAGTTGTGGATATATATGTGTGTAAAGCAGTGGCTCTCAACCTATTCACCAGCCTTTCTCAACCTCTTAACCTCAATTTTTCTCAACCTTTCAACCTTTCCGGCTGCAACATTTTCAAATGAGCTGTCAGTTTACACACTCCATACATTCTTAATAGCTATATGTACAAAATACAATTAAAAAAAATACGTAATGAAAACAGTTTTTTATATTCAATATTCATTCATTCAGCTTAAGGCCCCTTCAGCAAAAATATTTGTTCCATAAAAATATATAACAAAGGTAAAAACACGTTTTCTTTCATTTTTCACAGGAGTCCCCGTATTGTTAAGAAACCAGATTCAAACCCCTAGGGGTGCGAGCAAGTCCGTTCAAGAACACCTGTTGTAACTTAAGTAGTACTTGTGAGTAGCGTATGTAGTTTCTACATAGTTAATGTACATCTTAGACTGAAAGAAGTGCACAGGCTTATGTACCAGTCAGTACCAGAGGTACGCATTGAGATCGTCCAGGACCAGTTGATATATCATGGTCTACAGCACAAAAAATGGATGACACTGGATGAATTGGATGGAGCACAGAAAAAAGCCAGATACAATCACAACTCTACTTTGACTGATGGTGGAAAATCACTGGAGCAGACTGGCATGCTTGTGATTTTTGCTGCGTACACTTTTACATCGCTGACAGCAGTTGGCACTTGTGTCTGTGTGCTTGTAAGTGATCGTACGTAGGTGCACTCAGGGCCGGATACAGAGTGTAATTTTGGGGGCTGAATCCTGGGTGCGTACATGCAGTGATGTACATGCATCTCTATGCAACGTCTTTGCGATAATGCTTATATTAACCAATTCTACCGAAAATTATTTGTCTTGACCTCTTTTAGTGAACCTCTTGGTTATGAGGAGTTGATGGAAGCATTTAGGGAGGGGGACTTCAGCCCTCTAAGCCCCCCCCCCCCTCGCTGGGTCCACCAGTGGGTGTACTGTGTTGAATGTCACTTGTGCGGTGAATACAAACAGCAGCGTCGAGGAGCAGTCGAGCTGATTCTCACGCCAGGACCGCCGCCACCACTCGAATCTCGCACAATCACAACCTTGCCATCTCCACCGCTGTAATGGCGACACACACACACACACACACACTCATAGGCTGGTCGGCTAAGACAAGCGAGTCAGGAGAGCTGCGTGTATGTACCTGTGTGTGCCTGTGTGTGTGTGTGTGTGCCTGTGTGTATGTGTGTGTCTGGGAAAGGGTCAAGCACAAAAAACGGACGCTAGTTGGCTAACCGCTCGCTGATTGGCTGGGTGATGACCATCAGTCACCAATCAGAAGTCACCTGACATCGGTGTCCCGAGTGAGTATCATCGACCTGTATCACCGGAATCAGTACGGCGCGATTCAATGCAAATGAACAAAACCTGTTCTGCGCGGCGCACATCCACTCCCTTTTTGCGCATATGTGTGGATGTGTATGTGTGTGTGTGTGTGTGTGTGTTGAGACGATTAAATGGATGATATGTGACATTGAGAGTCGCTGACATCGCTCCGGCCCGAGTATCCGCGAAAGGTCGTCCGTTTCATCTGATAGTGATGGGCCGAGACTGAGAGAAAAAACTCACTGGACAGAACCTAATCAAACAAACGCACAGACAGATCTTCCATCGGTCACCACAACACTGATATCAGAAGCGTCAGAGAAAACTGGACAATTCCCTGTCCTTTGGTAATGGTTTCTAGTAGAATTTAGTCGTTTTTATATAGTACATGTGAATTTACTCATGTCCTACTCTGTCTGGCTTCCTAATTATATTGGCGACAGTGGCGGTGCCAGGATTTTTCCAGATGGGGGGCTGAGGGGGGCCTAGGAAAAAGATGTAGGTGCATGGCGAGACATGAGAAACGACACTCGATATGTTCATGGTCAGGTTTTTTGGGGAGGGGGTTCAGGGGTTTTGAGCCCCTGCAAGTCCCCCTCCTTGGCACCGCCATTGATTGACGGACTGCAGGAAGACGCTTGCCGAGCTGTGTGTTTGAGACCCTTGGCTTAAAAATGCATACTCACACAGACGAACAGGCACACACACACCCACACACATTTATCAAGACATGTCAATGGGACGGATGGATCTCAAGTTTGGCGGTGCATATGGGTGCATTAGCGGCCGTCAAACTTCACATTTCTCACTGATAAATTCAGCAAACTCCAACACCAGCCAGCGGCAACCAACACGGAGCGGGCAAATTGTTCCAACTAGAGAAAAGCATGCAGGCATCGAGGCAAGGGCGAGTTCAGAATATTCTACTGTGGGAAATATTGAAGGAGAACAATGTTATTGAGATATAAGAATATTGAGACGAGCTTAACGTACTCTTGCACAATTTGCCATCAGACCTCGTCTTGTTTTGACATCGTCGCCAGTGACCTCCCTCTAGGACCGCCTATGGATGCAAGCTAGAAGGGCCTGACGTGCGAAACAAAACAGCAATTAGAGATAGACTGACTAATCTTCAAAGTGTTTGCTGCCCGAGTCAAGAAGTAAAGCTGCTGATACAAGAAACGTTTCATCATTATTGTATTGGCGTGATTATGAACGGCAAAATGGACTCTAAATCAGGTGTTCTATTCGGGAATAACATGTATTTGTATCTAACCCCTCACTGACAATACACGACCAAGTCGATAGTTACAGAATAATCCAGTGACATGGTAATAGTGCAAACACTAGAGAGAGAGAATCAGATATATGAGTTTAATACGGATAATTAGGCCTAACTAAGAAACAAATCATGAAATAAAAATAGCAAATAAATATGTTCAATAAACTTGCATGTACACAAACTTATATAACACACTGAATAAAAACGTATACACGTTTATACGTTCATGTGATACTGTAGATCGTATCAGATGTGAGTCTTGCATTCATTAGCTTTACATTCATCTTTAGTTGTGAGCATGACATGTAATATGCATGTTTAGCAACAACACTAGCACGTGTTCATTCGTCGCCATTTGCTTGTGCACATCCGCGCGTGCCTGTGCGTGTTTGTACATCTGCATACAACGCTGCACTCGCGCTTGTAAATGTATGCGTGTGTGTGTGTGTGTGTATGTGTTCGCACGCCACTCAATCACCCCTTGCTTTCGCCAATCGGTGCCTATTGATTGGCGTCGGCTGTAGCGACCAAGCGGCGACGTTCTTCCACCTTGTCGGCGCGTCGGCAGCGACGATGCTGGGCGTCGTCGGATCGTCGATGTCGACGCTCGGTATGGTGGTGTTTTTTGTGCAGCGGCGCCGCTGGCGGCGTGCAGGGTGGCCGTGGCTGCTGTCTGGGCTGTTGGAGCAGAGCTGCTGAGCCACATCATTAGACGCGGCGCTCACACACACACACACACACACACACACACACACACACACACACACACACACACACACACACACGCACACACACACACACACTCAGAGAGACAGGCGCCGGCAAGTAAGCTCTTGTGTATGTGAGCAGAGTGTGAGAGATTGACGGCATATCAAACGCGTGCGTGCGTGTGTGTGTGTGTGTGTCGGCCTCCGCTAGTTAACTAGCTAAAAAATCAATACTCAAATCTGCCTCCGACGCGGCCACTGTACAGGCGCCACCACACAGCTCAACACGCTTATGCACACACACACACACACACATGCACACACACACACACACACACACACACACACACACACACACACACACACACACACACACATGCACACACATGCACAAACAGCAAGGGAGAATGCTTTCAGATAATGCGCTGCTCTACCCCGTTCGCTCATCCCTCTTTCTTCACCCTTCTACTTCTTATTCATCCGCCCTCTTGCTCTGCATCGCTTCCTTCTATTTCTTATCTCGCGCTCCGACGTCTTCTCTTGATTCTTTGTGTGTGCGTGTGCGTGTGTGTATGTGTGTGTGTGTGTTGGTGTAGCATAGTCGTTGGTCGTTCAATTATCATAAGCAACACGACTCTCACACTCTGTCGGCCATCTTGCGAGCTGCTGCCGCTGTGGCTCTATCTAGACACTCTTTCTCTCGCCGTCTCTGCCTGGCCATCTCACTCAATCTACTGTTGTCACTCACAATGACACACACTCTCACACACACACTCTCTCACACACACTCTCTCTCGCTCACACACAGACCAGCACACTCACTAACTAGCACACACACACACACACACTCACTCATTCATTAACTCTCTCTCCATCGGGTCATGTGCACAAGATGCAAACATAGGTGATATAGGTGTGTGTGTATGTGTATGATTGAAACGCGAGCAATCAATTGGTAAAAGTAATGATGTAAAGACCAATTCACACTGACATCTGGCGGTGTTTCCAGTAAGCTCAAATGCTAGCCGTAAATACACACACAAACACACACACCGTAATTTTCAGTTAAGCACATACATCCTAGCATGCGTAGAATATAACATGTCCATGTCCATGCACAACCTAAGCGAAGCCAAAAACTCAACCAGAAAAAAGGTATAGAAGGACAACCAGACGCAATTACACACTTCAAATCATTCACAAATTGACAATCAATTAAAAATAAAATTGTAAAAATGACAACATTTTATCACCATTTCAATTCTCTCTAATAATAAAAACAATGATTTTTATTATTAATATGCAACGTAAGATAAAGGTTTCTCTTAATCCTCCCAGTGTTCTCATATGGGCGCAAACACTTAATCATCAAAACACATAGAGAGAGAGAGAGAGAGAGAGAGAGAGAGAGAGAGAGAGATAGAGTTATTATAATAGAAACCGGAGCCAGAACCAGGCAAGATATACATTGGCTTAATCGCTGTTTCAGACTGACTATGATTGTACACTGTGAGTATGCGTGTTGTGGGAGATTATGAGCAGTGGTGAATGCACTTAAATATCTTTCATTTCCATAAACTTTTTATTTTGTACAATGTTATTGCCCTTTGTACTTATAATGTATGTAATATGTATATTAATATGTATACAGGTAATATGTTTATCATTAATATAATTATTAATTACAGGCAAATCCAGTAGCATTGGAAGAGTGCAAGTGCACTATTACCACCCTGCGGTGGTCCCATGTACCGGAAGAGCCCAAAAGATATGAAGAAAAAGAGAGTTAGAAAAGTTAAGGTTTTGGTAAGAAAGATGAATCTAATCATAGTATATCATTGTATTTTTCGATTTTGCGTTTTTCACAAAATTTATTACCAATTAATATATTATTAATTGAATACTATCAATATTAGACAAATGCAATGTTGATGTACTGGGAGCCTTGCACGAGATTGAGATCAACATTGCAACGAAATCAGCCTGCATATGCCTGCTACGACATGTGAACATGACTGTGATGTGTGTCGTTATTAACATGACCTTCACTGTGCCGTGTCTGGCAGAATTTGTCAAACAGCAGCACAGCAGACAGGCGGGCAATCAGCCAAGTTGATTGAACAATCGCTTAGGAGACGCATTTCTGTGTCTTTATATTTACTGTAAAACCTCTAATTGAACGACATCTCTAATTTAACGTCATTTTGATGAATCCTTCTCTTTTGGCAATAGTTATGACTGACTGATATTTATTAGTGAGTTTGTTATTAATCATCAGTAATCACCCTCTATTTGTGTCTTTTGTTGAATAAATATACATACGTTATGTGATTCTTTCTTCATCACAAAATTTACCGTATCTTCTCGAAATTCTGACCAGCTGGTGGGAAAATAGAATGGCATCCTCTAATTGAACGATACTACGGCCGAAGGTTTCAAAAATACAACGGCATGTCGTTCAAAGAGAGGTTTCACTGGCAGATCCAGAAGGAGGGGGATCAGGAGCTGAAAACCCCCAAAATATTTTCATCAACTCCTCATAACCAAGAGGTTCACTAAAAGAGGTAAAAAAAATGTTTTTTGTAGAATTTGTTGATATAAGCATTATCCCAAAGCATATTCGCACATTATTGTGTGTGTAAATGTGTATATATCAGTGAAAAATGTCCCAAATAATGACCTTCACACGCTATCTAGTGATTAGAACATAATTCAGCCCCCATACTCAAACATGGTTATACAACCCATACAGCTGGTAGAGTTTGATATGACCCAACCATTGGCACTTCAATATAAATCTATGAATTCGCCCACATTGAGAGGCTCAGACAATATGAATATATTTCACATACATTGTTGTATTCACCCACAAATTCTAATAGTTTCCATATTAAGACAACCAATGTATATTTGTGCTCCCTGGTGTGTTGTCGACACCTTGATGAACACTATTCAAGATCACACGCCTAATTGCAATATCATGCAATGTATTGCAATATTGCTAGCTGAAACACCGTGGATGATATGCGGTCTCATAAAACAGTGTATAATTTCACATAGCGACTCCAGCACCACACACACACACATGCGCATACACACGATGAGGTAGTTTTGTTTGGTATGAGGGGCTGCTTGGGTGCTTGGAGACGCAACCCTTTGTATGGGGAAATATCATCTTTGCTCCTGCCCTCTGCCTGTGCTCCCAGTGCTCTTTCCGTTTCCGCAGCCAGCCCCGTCACCGCTGTGTGTTTTGCTCTGCTCCCCTTCCGTTGGACGCCATTATACTTTTAAAACGGGACTCACACACACACACACACACACACACACACACACTCGCACACACACACACATGAATACACAGACGCACACACACACACACAATCAGCAGAGTCTACATACATACACACACACACACATGAACATACACACACGCATCAATTCCCCAGTTGGCGACTCAATCAGACGCTCTGTTCTAATGAATAATCAATAACACGCACGCACATACGCACATACACACACACACACACACATATATGATACACGCCGCTAAACCCTACCAACACTCACTCAGGCTAGCCGAGTATGTGTGTGTGTGTGTGTGTGTGTGTGTGTGTGTGTGTGTGTGTGTGTGTGTGTGTGTGTGTGTGTGTGTGTGTGATAGCCAGCCATCTTATCACCGACCATAACAATACCAGCTCCTCAAATACGCACACACTTACGCACACACACACACACACACACACACAGAGAAACATACACGAACACACACGGATATACACACAGACACACACAGAGACGGTCAGACACAAACATACACACACACACACAAACACATAAACATACATAAACGCATACGTACAAACATACACCCATGCACCATCACGCACAAACACACACACACACACGTACACACATACACGTATGAACAATGCTCATACGTGAGCTTGGAACACACACTGAGTACATACACACACACACACACCCATGATGAAGCATTCTCATGATTATGCAGATTTAGAGCAATTATCAAGCGTCTCATAGAACGGGTTCGAAAGCTCATAAGATACAATAATCGTAGTAAACCCACATAACTGCTGTTCGCCTCGTCCGCGGTTCAAGACTGGTCATGGGCATATTTTTCCGGCTCCTGGTTTTTTCACATCAACGTCTCCGCTTGAGTCTGCCAGAAGCTGGAAGTCTATGGACGAGTAGAAAGCGGGAAATTTAGTTTGATCCCAACAGTGCTGATACCAAATTTTGTGACCTGTTTGAGTCAACCGGCATGGTAAACACTGAGAATATCAGCCCCAATAGTTCTCTGCTGCACAGTGGCGGCGCCAAGGGAAAACCAGGGGGAGCTGCAGCCCGATAAAGCGTGCCAAGACCTTGTCCCCTCAGCCCCTGAAAATCCTAACCATGAGCATTTCGAGTGTAGTTCATGTTTCGTAGGGTGACCATATGTCCTTGTCGGGGGCTGTCCGATTTGTCCGGGTTCTTTTTGTAAAATCTTCATATGCCCGGGGCTTATATAGTATGAGTAGATAAATTCGATATGTTTCCTCTGCGAGTGTAGAATGGCTTAGTCTCTGCCTAAACACATGAGTCAAAACATGTCATTGCCTTATAAAAAAGTATATTCCTACTAAAAAGCTCAATATTTCGCCAAGTCCACGCAACTTTTGGTAGATTTTCCTCCTCACTTCGTAAATACAATTCAGTCTGTGTTTTGTGCTCGGCGTGTAAGGACGTGTTTCGTGGTGCTCGTAGTGTGTCATTAAGTTTCGCTAAACTCCAGTAGACAGTGAGCCGGTGCGGCAATGGCGTATGCAGCAGAAATGATGGAGGCCATGAAAGAGTGTTTATCAAATGATGAGCTACTCAATATGATTAGGCAGAAGATTGTCGAGCCTGCTGTGAAAGCTGCAGTCGCAGAGGCAGTGCAGGCAAAAGAGCATGAGATTGCGATCCTGAAAGAAGATCTGAACTCTGCACTGGACAGAATCGACAGTATTGAACAGCACTCCAGGCGAAAAAATCTTTGCATCTCAGGCCTGATGGAAGAGAAATCTGAAGATGCCAACAAGCTCCTGCAAGATGTTGCCAAGAGAATGAAGGTGGACATATGCGCTGATGACGTGGAATCGGTACACCGAATTGGCAAACCTGTCACAGGCAAATCCAGACCACTCCTGATCTGCTTTGAAAAACTCAGAAAGCGAAATGATTTTTACAGGGCCCGGACATTTTTGAAGGCGGCTGCGGACGCCGCTGGAAATCGCTCTGGGCCCATATTTGTTAACGATCATTTGACGAGAAAAAACAGCAAGCTGATGTATGACTTGAGGCAAATGAGAAGAGCTGGAAAAATTCACGCGGTATGGACTGACATGGGATTGGTGAAAATTCGAGTAACTGAATACGCCCGTGCTGTTACGGTATTATCAATGGATGATGTCCTTCGCCACACTGGACCAGCCGGAGCAATGACCGAAGAAACAGATTCTATTCAGTTGTGTCAGGCAGAACGCACGGCTGAGTGGAAAAATGTCAGCCGCAATGTTACAACCACGACAAACAAAGTGAACCGACCCAACACCAGATTCAGTCAATCAAACAGGCTGTAGTTCAACTAGCTACAACCAATATACCTCACCTCACACAGGTCACACCTGCCACACAGTGAGTGTACACACTTGCCTTGACGTCGTATTGTCGTGCGTTTGTTTACGTCCTGTAATCTTAACCTAGTTGTATTGTTGTTTACGTATTGTATGCCAATTGTCTGTATATACTTGAAAATGTGTTCTTTTTTTTCGCTTCACTCACCTATTCGCCGCTGACCGGTGGAATGTTTGTGCACCCACATCGCAACTCTTGTTTTTGTTCTAACTATACGTGAAATTTTCATTCTGTGTTTTTTATTTTTTTTCTATAGACTGATATTTTCTTTTTTTCATTGTAATTCATCCATCTATTTTTTTAATATTTATCCCTGGGCTTATTGTTTGCTTTTTTGTGATCATTAGTATGAATTATTTGGATGATGAGCTGGGGATAGAACTGGAGCCCGAAAGTAATTTTTTCACACAACATTTGGATCTCGGTGACAAAAAGATATATGAACAATGCACATACAAGATTCCTTCCACCATTGTGAAAAACTCATTGGAGTTGGCCATATTGCAAGTCAATATAAGATCGCTGAAGCAAAACTTTGAAAAACTGAAATACTTACTCTCCAGTTCAATAATGTTTGATATTATCCTATTATCAGAGACTTGGATTGATGACTGTTCATCTAAATTTTTCCAGATTGATGACTATGATTTAGTGACCGCTTCGCCGGAAAAAGAAAGAACGAGGGGTAAAGGATCTGCTATTTATGTGAGCAAAAAATATAATTACATGGTCAGTGACAAGTACTCAAGTGGCACAGAGATTGCATTTCAGGCAGTTACTATTGAGCTGTTTAACCCAAATAAAAGAAATAAAGTTTTTATCTCCGTTTACAGGTCTCCCTCTTATCAGTCTTCCCTTTTTATGAATTTTTTAGACACATCACATTTTGACACATTGTTTAATGATAAACTAGTAGTTATTGGCGGTGATTTTAACATTGATATCTTGGATAATTCGCAAACAGATTTTATTGATCTCATGGCTTCTAAAGGATTCTACCCAACAATCAATAAGCCGACTCGTATAACACAGACATGTTCCACTCTGATCGACAACATATTCATCAACAACGCGTCTCTAGTCTCTTCCAGTGGCATAATAACACATGATATCAGTGATCACCTGTCAACGTTTTGCACTCTGACGTACAATACTGTTTCACCCACAACATCGCATCAAAATAGAAGATTATTCAATTTTAAACATGCTGACAAATTGATACAACAAGTCAGAGTTGAGATGGACAAGTTCTATGAGATATCAGAAGCCGAAGAATGTGCCAACTTCCTACTACAAACATGTGTAACTCAAATCGACAAATTATCAAATACTAAAAAGAATCTGAGGAAACAGCCTCAACAGCCGTGGATTGACAAAAAACTCTTAGCAGACATCAATCTAAAAAACAAATTACATCTCAAATACGTCAAGAAAGGTAAAAAAGAAGACTTTCAAATATTTAAAAAATTTCGCAATAGATTAAAAAGCGAAATACAATTGGCAAAACAGAAATACTACCTTGAGCAACTAAAACGTCATCAATGCAATAAACGAATGATGTGGAACACATTACTAACCATAACTAACGTGAAAAAACGAAAGGAGATTTTACCGTCCTGTTTTATTCACAATGATGTTTTACATGAATGCCCAACAGACATTGCTGAAGAATTCAACATGTATTTTACTAACGTTAATCTTAATATAGCAAGAAATATGCCGCTTACCAACGTACACCATAGGATGTTTCTCGATCATTTAAAGACGTGTGAAAGCAACAAATTCGTGTTTCAAACTATTCCAAATCTTGTCGTACACTCCATAATAACTCAACTGAAGAGTGGCAAGAGCGCACATGACGGTCTCACAGGTGAAATTCTAAAACTAATTGCCTCGTCATTCCTCACCGAAATTACACACATTATTAACTTATGTATCACACAATCATGCTTTCCGAGTTCTTTCAAAATTGCGCGTGTTATTCCAATTTTCAAACAAGGTAACAAGCAAAACTTTATTAACTACAGACCTATATCAATTTTAACGCCTATGTCTAAAGTACTAGAGAGAATTTTATATAATCAACTCATGGATTTTTTTACTACACATGATCTTCTATTTGACTTTCAATTTGGTTTTAGAAAACAACGATCTACATACATGCCAATCGGTCTTTTAACTCAACTAATTAACAAAGCACGTGGTTCTAACTCAATCGCGCTCACAATTTTCCTTGACATAAAAAAAGCTTTTGATTGTGTAGATCACGCTATCCTGCTGGACAAACTCCGCTTCTACAACTTGGCCGATTCAACAATAAAGCTTCTCAAGGCATTCCTGTCAAACCGCCTGCAATTTCTTGATTTTAATGGTTGTTGTTCAAGTACAAAAGAAGTCAAAATGGGAGTACCTCAGGGTTCAATTTTGGGACCATTACTGTTTTTAATCTATGTTAATGACCTTTTTAAATGTAGCACTTCATCGCAATTTTTAATGTTTGCTGACGACACTGCTGTTTTTATCTCAGCCTCTACACAAGATGAATTGACGAGTAAAGCCAACAATCTTTTAAGTAACATATCAGATTGGTTCAAAGCAAATAGACTACGGTTAAACACTTCTAAGACGAAATATCAAATATATAATTTCACCAAAAATGACCTGAGTGATTTAAGCATATCAATTGACAATGCTCGAATTGATCACTCGCCAGTGGTGAAATATCTGGGGGTGATGTTGGATAATGACCTCAAATTCCGTGCTCATATCAAGTATACAACTTCAATAATTAACAGGCACATTGGAATTATTTCGAAGGCTCGTAAGTTTTTAACCTCTGAACACGCGCTTTTATTATACAATGCCTTAATTCAACCTTTCTTATCGTATTGTAATTTAAATTGGGCATTGGGGTATCCTACCCATTACAATCCCTTAATTGTTGCGCAAAAGAGAATCATGAGGATTATCGACATGGCTCCATATGGTTCACATACAAGCCCAATTTTTAAAAAATATAAGGTACAAAAATTTCGTGATCTCGTCAAATCAAACTGTATGGTTTTAATGCATAGTTTTTTAACCAATTCACTTCCCCCATGTATTTCTCACTATTTTATTTTGAAACTCAATACAAGAAACCTAAGAGAAAAACATCATTTTGAGGAGCTAAGAGTAAATAACAATTATGAAGAACATTGCATGTTTATCAAGGCACCCAAGTACTGGAATCAGATAGTTGCCAAAAATATTCCGTCTCTCGTGAATGTTCCTCCTTCTAAACGTAAACTCAAACAAGTTACGAACAAGCTGATTATGGACAATTACTGATTAGTGACTCAGTGATCTGGTTGATGGTGACAATGTTGACAATGTTGATGGTAATGATAGCTGATAGCACCAATGTTCATAGTTGATTGTGAAAATATCACGTGTACTTAGCTCGGTTCATTTCCTCGGCTCATCATCTCCTTATTTTTATTATTTTTTGTTATTAATTTTTATTAATTTGATCTGTATTGATCTACTTTTGTTTTGGTTGACCAAAAATTGAAACGACGACTTTTTCTTTTCTTTACTTCACAATTGTTCCTAGTTGCATGATTTAGAATTATTATAAATTAATTCAGTGGTTGAGACAGGATTCTTCCTTACACCCTGAAAATATCATTTTTGCAACTGTTTTTTTTTGTGTGATGTTCTTCTTGTTCTGGTTCGAGTGTGAAATAAACTTTCTTCATTTTGAAAAAAAAAAAAAAAAAAAAAAAAAAAAAATATATCTTTTTGCTAAATCTTTTGATCCCACTTCTCTCACTCTTACACCTTACGCTTCCCTATGACTCTAATTTACAATTACTTATGCTATATTTATTTTCATTTCATTTATCTCCATTTTTTTCCTTTCTGTGAATTTTCTACTTCTTTTATCACATCTTGTAATCGTTTACTATTGTTTCGTATTGTTGTCCCTTTCGCGCTTGTTTCTATGTGAGCGCTATACAAATACATTGTTGATGTTGTTGTTGTTGTTGTTCCTCAGGTTGTCTGGCCGAGCAACCTCGAGCTCCTGAGGAAAGACACGGCACCAACCGGGTTGTTCCACAGGTCTCTGTTGGATGTAATTTTGTGTTGGCGTCTGAGTTGTGTGTGTGCTGTACAGTGTTGCATGATGTGTGTGATGGTGTGTGGTGCTGAGTTGCAATCTGGACAGGTGTCATCGATTGAGTCATTCAACCTTTTCTGATATGACAGAAGGGCAGGATGATGACCGCATCTCAACCTGGCCAGATGCACCTTGTTTTCGAGTGTGAGTGTGTTTTCTGATATACATTGTTGTTGTTGTTGTTGTTGTTGTAGCCCCCACAGGAATATCCTGGCGCCGCCTCTGCCTTCAGGAGAGGATCTGCTAGAGCAGCACCAAAGTGGTTCTTGGATTGTGTGTGGTGTGAGGCTTGTAAGCTTTGGAGTTTGACAGAGCTCAGTTCTGTTACACTCCAAGCACAATGTGAAAATTATGATATTATGATATTATGATATTCTATCAGTCCTGTTCACCAATGGCGGCACCATAATTTTTCCGTTGGGGGGCTAAAGGGGAGCTAGGTAAAAAGATGTGGGGGCTTGGCAAATCGTGAGAAACTACACTCCAAATGTTCATGGTTAGGGTTTCTTTGGGGGAGCTCAGGGGGCTTAGCATATTTTTTGGGGGGACTTTACTACCCCCCCCCCCCCCCCCCCCCCTCCCCACGCTCCGCCACTGCCGCTCACCTAATGCACTAATAGACGACATTCACAAAAGCATGATTTTTCGCGTAGTTGACCGCTGTATACTCAACACACACACACACACACACACACACACACACACACACACACACACACACACACACACATACACACAGAGTTTGCAAGGACGTAGATTTGTGTCGAGGCTCGGGTGGATGACAGCCATCATGCAATAGTGCACTAGTGCAGCCATCATGCATTATTGTGTTTAAAGTTGACTCAGTTGGTCAATTACATGAAACCCACAACCATTCTGTGTGTATTCAATTACAACACACATACACCTCAATGAAAAGTATATTGCATATAATTACATACTCACACATTTTTCCTGTATTGTTACTATTCTGATGTTGATGATATTATACCCAAAATGAACTGAACTCAGCAGAATTATCGGGGGATATAATTGTATATTCTTACCGCCAGCCAATTTGTCGGGTATATATACTCCCAGGGTCTGCACCCATGACTGGGTCGTTGACCTCGGTCAGTGGCTCTCAAACAATGAGACACTTCAGTCATGTGTATTATCCAAGTGCAACACATGAACGCACACACACACACACACACACATACACACACACGTTTGCATATTCACTACAGATGACTCAGCTTTCTTTCCATAGAGCAAAAATATTCGACAAGCTCAGACAACTGCTTTTAGTCGCTCTAATCACTACGCTTACAGCGGATTTACTCTGGCCTCGTTAGTGCCAACGACATTGGTGGCATCTATGGTGTCGTGTCAGTGATGTCGTGTCAGTGGTGTCGTGTCAGTGGTGTCGTGTCAGTGATGTCGTGTCAGTGGTGTCGTGTCAGTGGTGTCGTGTCAGTGATGTCGTGTCAGTGATGGTGTGTCAGTGATGTCGTGTCAGTGATGTCGTGTCAGTGGTGTCGTGTCATTGGTGTCGTGTCAGTGATGTCGTGTCAGTGATGTCGAGTCAGTGGTGTCGTGACAGTGATGTCGTGTCAGTGGTGTCGTGTCAGTGGTGTCGTGTCAGTGATGTCGTGTCAGTGATGTCGTGTCAGTGGTGTCGTGTCAGTGGTGTCGTGTCAGTGGTGTCGTGTCAGTGGTGTCGTGTCAGTGATGTCGTGTTAGTGGTGTCGTGTCAGTGGTGTCGTGTCAGTGGTGTCGTGTCAGTGATGTCGTGTTAGTGGTGTCGTGTCAGTGATGTCGTGTCAGTGGTGTCGTGTCAGTGATGTCGTGTCAGTGATGTTGTGTCAGTGGTGTCGTGTCAGTGGTGTCGTGTCAGTGATGTCGTGTCAGTGATGTCGTGTCAGTGGTGTCGTGCCAGTGATGTCGTGTCAGTGATGTCGTGTCAGTGGTGTCGTGTCAGTGATGTCGTGTCAGTGGTGTCGTGTCAGTGGTGTCGTGTCAGTGATGTCGTGTCAGTGATGTTGTGTCAGTGGTGTCGTGTCAGTGGTGTCGTGTCAGTGATGTTGTGTCAGTGGTGTCGTGTCAGTGATGTCGTGTCAGTGGTGTCGTGTCAGTGATGTCGTGTC
>OU696591.1:4478998-4493998 GCA_916048095.2 Sacculina carcini | reverse complement strand
AAGAAATATCTTACACAGTAACAAACATCACATGACACATCACATCATAGATTAACACTGGTAACCAAGAAAAACGAATGTAGAGAGAACAAGATTTAGTGCTTTCGGAATGGAGGAGTTAGAGGTGAGGGCAAAGATAGCAAAAATTTTTGCAGAGCAGAAGAGAATGAGGAGTATGATTTTTGCTCCAGGACATGAGGAGGAAGTTGATTGTAAAGACGGGGAGCAGAAAAGTAGAAAGACTTGGCTGACCAGTTTGACTCATGAAGAGCAGGAGGAGAAACAAGAGGTACAGGACGACGACTGGAAGGTCGCTCGTTACACTGTAGGAGGGTAAGTAAGTAGGAAGGGGGAGAAGGCGAGTGAAGAAGTTTATATACAAGACAGCAGAGCTTATGATGGATCCTCGAAGGGACTGGCAGCCAGCCTAGTTGCCGAATATGTACAGAGGTTGGTGTCCTAGGTGGAAGACGCAAAACGAATCGACAGGAAAGGTTAATGATTGACTGAAGGGATCGAAGAGATTTTTGAGGTAGGTGAAAAAATAGAGAATTGCAATAGTCGAGACGGGAGAAGATATAGGAATTAACAAGAAGCAGTGCAGAGGATTCGTCGATGTGTCGGCGTATAGGGTAGAGTTGGCGCAGGATGAATCGACAGGATCGAGTAAGGTTTGAAAGATGTTTGGAGAAATCAAGTGAAGGATCAAAGACAATGCCCAAACTACGAATATGAGAGGAGAGGGACAAATGAAGACAGTTCGGAGATATCCTAGGAGGGTGAAATAAAATATACTCTGTCTTATCGGGATTCAAGAGGAGATCTCTGGAGGTCGCCCAGGCAGCAATGTTGGATAGAAGTTGGTCGATGAGATAACTGTTAGAGGACGAAAAAGGGAAATAAATTTGGATATCATCCGCATAAATGTGGAAAGATATAGGATAGGTGCGGAGGATCGGACAAAGAGAAGAAACATAAAGATTAAACAAAAGAGGACCGAGAAGAGAGCCTTGGGGAACACCCGAAATAATAGGAGAAGAAGATGAATATTCGGAGTTACAGCGTACCGAAAATGACCGATCAGCAAGATAGGATGACAATAGAGACAGCGCGGAGGAAGAAAGACCGGCATGCCGTAGATCCTGGCGGAGGATGGAGTGGTTCACAAGGTCAAAAACGGAAGAAAAGTCAAGCGAAATGAAAAGCACAGAATTACCCACGGAAAAAGAAGCAAGTATATCATTAAGCAGAGAGAGGAGCAGAGTTTCAGTTGAGTGCCCGGAAACGAAACCAGATTGACATGGATCTAGGGCCGAATATATGCAAGGACGGAGCTGAGGAAGAATGGCAGCCTCAAGAAGCTTGGAGGGAAGAGGAAGCAAAGAAATAGGTCTGAAATTGCTGGGGATGGAGGAGTCAAGGGAAGGTTTTTTTAGAATAGGTGAGACAATGGCGTGTTTAGATGCTAGGAAATTTCCATGAAGAAAAGAAGTATTTACAAGATGGGTAAGCACAGGAGCAAGCAGAAAGATGGAGTCAGAGAGAACACGAAAGTTGATTGGATCAGAGGGGCACCTGGATTTTTGTAGCTTAGTTAGAAGCTTGATTGTCATCGCAGGTGTGATAGGTGAGAAGGCATCGAGGGAAGTATTTGAGGACGAAAAAGTTAGAGGAAGGGAGGATGAAGGAAGCTTTGATCTGGCGAAGATAAGTTTATCGCAGAAAAAAGATGAAAAACATGACGCAGAAATAGAGCAAGGAGCCGATTTGGAAAAACCGGTGATAGATTTCAGGGTGTGCCACCTGGAGTCAGAGGAATTTGAGCGGGATGAAAGCTTATCTTTATAATATACAGATTTTGCAAGATCGAGAGAGGAAAGAAAACTATTGCGAGAGTCGCAAAAAGATAGCCAGTTGGACTCAGTGCGAAATCGGCGCCAACGTCGTTCATGGGCACGGGTCTCTGCACGTAAGTGGCGTAAGTCCGAATTTAACCACGGAAGTGGCGAGACAGAGGACTTTATCACGCGGCGGCGCAGTGGGAACAGAACCTCATTAATATCACACAAAGATTCATTTATGAAGTGTGAGATGGATGAAGGGGGAATAAAATTGTAAATAGTGGGAGAGAGAGAAGAAGAAACGAGGAGAGAGAAATAGGAAGAGTCGAAGTTACTGTAATCACGTGCATAGTAGGTTTTTGGTGAGTGTGTAGAAGCCAGTTTGTGATGTTTTAAAGCAAATGAAATGAAGCTATGATCGGATGTGGTGGCATCAGGTGGGAAAGTAAGCAGACCGGGAAGAATTAAATTTGCGGATGAAGCTGTACAAATGAGAAGATCGAGAGTGTGGCCTGAAGTATGAGTAATACCCGAATTTATAACAGAAAGACCCCAAGATTCAAGTAAAGAAAGAAAATCAGAAGCATAGGGCTGTGATAGGGGACAGTCCACCCAGAAATTAAAGTCCCCAAGAATAATAAAATTATCGTGAAAATGTTGGAAAAAATACGAAATAAGGGTGTCAAAGTCAGAGATAAATTGAGAAGATGAGCCTGGGTTATTATGGCGGTAGGCAAGCAGTAGGCCCAGCTTAGGCGACGCAGGCAGAAACAGAGAAGTAGCGATGTACTCAAATGACATTGATGTGAATGAAAGATCAGAAAGTAAGGAAATACCTAGAGAAGAATTAAAAATAACGCCGACACCGCCACCCGAAGTTTTAGAAGAATTTGAGGAGGAGCGACAGACATGCATTAGGTTGTAGGATGATGGGAGTTGGGCCAAAAACACTGGCACATCGCATTGAAGTAGCCATGTCTCAGTGAGAAACAGAATAGAAAGGTTGTGGCGAGACAAGAGATCAGAAATTAGTGAGGATTTGTTGCGGGCTGAGCGAATGTTTTGTAGGCCAATAGAAATTGAAGGAACGGTGGAAAGAAAAGTGGAGGCAAGCGGAGGAGAAGAGAGAGTGGTAGACAATACAGTGGGAGGGATAAATGGCGGAGGACGGTCAGTTAGTCAAAACGCAGTGGAAGAGTTGCAGAGGGGAAGTTACTGGATGAGGGTGAGGAGAGAGGGGCGACAATGGTGCGCGCACGGAGCGAATCACGTACAGCGAGGACGACTCATGGAGTGATCATGTGGACGACTGGCGTGGAGCTGCTTTTATTAGCTGCTAGAAGAAATAGAGAGGTGTCATCTCTGTTGGATTATCGCTCTAACCCATCGATATTACACGAAGTAAGAAGAGAAGAACACAGAATAGGGACAAAAAAGTAAAAAAAGCGTATAGTCTGTACAGTACTTTACTTTACAGTACATATGTACTGTACTTGTTAGTAATAAATGATAATACAAATAATAACATCACTAAATAATTTTGTGATGTTAATCTGGATATGTGTTCTATTTTATTCTGTGGATTCCCTTTGTCGTCTTCAAATTCATCTTATCTATGTTTCGCGATCTCATACAGACATATTCATACCTGATAAAATACAAATTTTCACGTGTGTGCGTCTGTTTATGTCAGTGGTTGTTAACTTGTTTTCAGTTTTGGCCCTCTTTTTCAATCAGCAGTCAGCTGTAACACCCCCTGCACAGCTATAGGAAAATGTTCATAATATAAACGACGAAAAACTTTTTATTTTCATTCAATATTCATTCATATAGTTTGAAATTCCTCTAAGTTATCTTCATGTTTTTTTCCAGGAAAAAATATAAAGCATAAGTAAAACATATATTTTCTCAAATTTGTACACAAGAATCCTAGTACCAATCAGGGGAGCGAACACACCCTGTTAAGGACTCCTGGTTTATGTGTGTGCGTTTATGGATATACATGACAGTTTATGAAAGCTTTCGTGCTGGTGTTTCACAGGGGAGTAATATTCAGAAAGAGGGGATTGCCTCTTCTTATTTGAGCCGAAAAAACCGGCGGACACCCTCGCGTCCATGCACCAGCACCCGACTAACTGCCAATTCCCATAGGCTTATACGCTGCGTTCACTCGCTCTGAATAAATAATGCTTTTTACCGCATCAAACTGGTCACCCTTTAGCTTCCACTGCCCTGACCACTCTCTACGTGGAATTACGTGTATGTGTGTGTGTGTGTATGTGTGTATGTGTGTATTTGTGTTTCCCCATTTTTTCTCTCCCCAATGATCGGCTCTCTCACGCCTGCCACTTACACTCAGCGCATTGGCCTCATCTCATTTTCTCTTGCATTTTCCCCCGCCTCTCAAATATCACCTAGCTGCACTACTCTGCATTACACTGTTTTAATATATTTTCCACAAGCCTTGTCTGTCCACAGTGGTGGCCACAGACATTAGTGGTGTCGTGTCAGTGGTGTCGTGTCAGTGGTGTCGTGTCAGTGATGTCGTGTCATTGGTGTCGTGTCAGTGGTGTCGTGTCAGTGATGTCGTGTCAGTGGTGTCGTGTCAGTGGTGTTGTGTCAGTGATGTCGTCTCAGTGGTGTCGTGTCAGTGATATCGTGTCAGTGATGTCTTGTCAGTGATGTCGTGTCAGTGATGTTGTGTCAGTGGTGTCGTGTCAGTGGTGTCGTGTCAGTGGTGTCGTGTCAGTGATGTCGTGTCAGTGGTGTCGTGTCAGTGATGTCGTGTCAGTGATGTCGTGTCAGTGGTGTCGTGTCAGTGATGTCGTGTCAGTGGTGTCGTGTCAGTGGTGTTGTGTCAGTGATGTCGTCTCAGTGGTGTCGTGTCAGTGATATCGTGTCAGTGATGTCTTGTCAGTGGTGTCGTGTCAGTGGTGTCGTGTCAGTGATGTCGTGTCAGTGGTGTCGTGTCAATGGTGTCGTGTCAGTGATGTCGTGTCATTGGTGTCGTGTCAGTGGTGTCGTGTCAGTGATGTCGTGTCAGTGGTGTCGTGTCAGTGATGTCGTGTCAGTGATGTCTTGTCAGTGGTGTCGTGTCAGTGGTGTCGTGTCAGTGATGTCGTGTCAGTGGTGTCGTGTCAATGGTGTCGTGTCAGTGATGTCGTGTCATTGGTGTCGTGTCAGTGGTGTCGTGTCAGTGATGTCGTGTCAGTGGTGTCGTGTCAGTGATGTCGTGTCAGTGATGTCGTGTCAGTGGTGTCGTGTCAGTGGTGTCGTGTCAGTGATGTCGTGTCAGTGGCGTCGTGTCAATGGTGTCGTGTCAGTGATGTCGTGTCATTGGTGTCGTGTCAGTGGTGTCGTGTCAGTGGTGTCGTGTCAGTGATGTCTTGTCAGTGGTGTTGTGTCAGTGATGTAGTGTCAGTGGTGTCGTGTCAGTGATGTCTTGTCAGTGGTGTTGTGTCAGTGATGTAGTGTCAGTGGTGTCGTCTCAGTGGTGTCGTGTCAGTGGTGTCATGTCAGTGGTGTCGTGTCAGTGGTGTCGTGTTAGTGGTGTCGTGTCAGTGATGTCGTGTCAGTGATGTCGTATCAGTGATGTCGTGTGTCAGTGGTGTCGTGTCAGTGGTGTCGTGTCAGTGATGTCGTATCAGTGATGTCGTGTCAGTGGTGTCGTGTCAGTGGTGTCGTGTCAGTGATGTCGTGTCAGTGGTGTCGTGTCAGTGATGTCGTGTCAGTGGTGTCGCAATATTGCCCCCTGTGCCCCACGTGCAATGTGGCGTTGTGTGTGTGTGTGTGTGTGTGTGTGTGTGTGTGTGTGTGTGTGTGTGTGTGTGTGTGTGTGTGTGTGTGTGTGTGTGTGTGTATGCGACAGTGCGACAGTGCGACAGTGCGACAGTGCGACAGTGTGTGAAGGGTGACCAGGCAACAGGGAGACCATCTCGCAATTAACGAGCCCAAACCGGCGTTTTTTTCCCCAGTCGTATTTCTTCGTTTAATTCACCCCTCGCTCAAACACACACGGACACACACACACACACACACACACATTCGATGCGACACACTGGCAGGCAGACAGACAGACAGACAGACATACAGGCGTGGCAGGGTGCTCTCCGCTGCCAACGCGTTCATTACCTACGGGAAATTACAAGTTTTCCCATTAAAACAGAGAGCAGCGTGTGTGTGTGTGTGTGTGTGTGTGTGTGTGTGTGTGTGTGTGCAAGATTGATTGCGTTTTGTGATCGATTGTGATTGCAATGTGTTGGTGGCGAACGGCAGAAAGAGTGTGCGAAATGAGAGAGGGAGAAGGGTTTGTTAGAGAAACAAGACAGCAGGGACCACGAGATGTTGTGTTGATGAAAATGCACAAATATAACCAACAAAACAACAGATCTTGAATGCTACATTAAATATGATTGGCAGAATTCTGATAACCATTCTATGTGTGAATTTCCTGTGTTCAATTTGTTTATCCTGTCTCGTGATTTATCAAGATTCTCAACCTCAGTTAAGATCAAATTTGCGTAAGCTTGATATGAAAGGGCACAGTTCATTGTATATATAAGTGTGTGCTGTAATGTTAATCATAACACTATAGACCAGTGGTTCTCAGCCTTTTATTTATCGGATACTACTTGTAGGTACCGTACAATCGCCGTGTACCACCTACCCATTGAGCCGTGTACTGGTTCCAGAAATTCTCAATTCGATCAGATACCATTATATTTACCTAATGGTACAAGTGGAACACAGAAATCAACTTGAATAAATAACTCAATGTGAGGACTGTATCAGCTTCTTCTCCACCAGCTGGTCAATGAGGGACATTACTTTGCTCACAGCACATCAGAAATCATGCCCTGGTGTCATCGCGTACCACAGGTTAAGAACCACTGCACTTTGGTGGTTTACACCTGTAAATATCGCGGTTTTATGCTAATTTGATTGAGGGCGACAATGGAATATCTGCATGCTAAGAATTGTATATTACAATCATTTATGAAAGTGATTTTATCTTCTGTGACAAAACCATGTCTTTCGTCACTGAAATGTTAACCTTTTAACTTCAATCTGACAAACTTTTTCTCAACTAATTTATTGAGCCAGCCCTGCATTTCACACCGCAGCATCGGCTCTTGCAGAAATTGGTTTAAATGAAATTTTTTGTTTTGTTTTTTGCCTTGACAAGTACCTTAATAGGCGACTGCAGTTTTAAAATGACCCATCGTCAGTCATATTCACTCAATCATTGATCACGGGGCAACTCCTCTGTCCCTCACTAGCCAGCGATTGCGCACTGATGAAAAATCACTGATCTTATCTGCTTTGTTATAATTGATTTAGGTAATTGAAGCCCGTTGATCGATATTCTCATGATTCACAAGATATTTTTCAGTTCTTTGCCTACGAAACACTATTCCCGGTTTATACTGTTTTCTACTGATTTCTGGTAGTGCTACTACACTACTGCTGGTTTATACCAGTTTCTAACAGTTTGTACTAGTTACTACTGGTTTCTGGTGGTGCTGCTACACTATCTACTGCAATACATCTTATTTATACCAGTTCCTATCAGTTTCCACTAGTTTCTACTGGTTTCAGCCAGTGTTACTACAATACTTCTGTTTTGTAGCTCAGTTATTTCTGCAGCTATTCCATATTTCACCAGTGGTACGAGCATAACTCAAACTTATGCGAAAAGTTGACCAATATAAGAAACCCTGAAGTACTCCTTTCTCTAAGCTTGGCCAGATACCAGTTAAGCACCGATTGGTGATCACGTGTTAGCAATGCATGCAAGGTGCAAAGCCGTCATACGCCCGCCTGCACTTCGCCGTGCACGTGTGTATCGCGACATAACAGAGGTGTTCCAAGAACTGACAAACACCTGCGCCTCCATGCTGGATGAATTACATTTTCCTGCAACACACTTTGTGAGTAGAACAGCGACATTGTGAATATTGTCGGCTGATTTTAGATCGTGTATAATGACACGATGTGTGGGCACTTGGACGCTCAAATCAGCCAACAACGCCGACTGTGTATGTTGCACGCTGGAACTCACTCAATAGACAACTCGACACTCACTAGTGACTAACAGTTCAGACACGAATACACGCGATTGACAAACACACTAGTGGTGTCAGTCCACCAAACAGCCAATCAGCGATTATCAGGTCAGGAGCTCATGGTCGCAAGCCAAAACTAAGTTACCAAGTGCATGTGCTACACAGGCACACACACACATACACACACACACATGCACACACACACACTGAAACAATACTGCCCTAACAAACATGCACGCACACAGAGGTACACAGACAGACATACACTTACGCTCAAAATATTCACACAACCGTTCTAAGAAAAAATTGGGGGGCTTGGCGAAGTATGAAGAGCTACACTCCAACGCTGAATACATAATATCATAATAAGGGACTGGGGCACACTGATTCAGTCCTCGAACTTGAGCCAAAATTACAGGGCTTGGTTTACAGTGGTGAAAAAATTTAATGTCCATGAATATGATTTGGGGGAGGAGGCTTGGGGGGCTGACATTTTGGGGGCTGCTCCATTCCCCCCAAGCCCCCCTTGGCACCGCCACTGCTGCTGAATAAAGTTACGGTGGTATAAAAATCAAGCAAAACACAAAAATACTTGGGGAATTTTTTTGAAAGCTTCAAATAATTTGGAAGCATAGTGTCCAAACTGGATTTTTGTTAAAAATGTACAAATTTATATTTCTATATTCGTATTTCCACACAACACTCGAATTCCGCCGGAATACAAAGTCGTTAAAACTGGCAGCATTCATAGTGCGCATTTGGCAGCTCTGATATCGTCGATAACCAGACACGTTAGGCGATTTTGCCAGATTTATCGCGTCTTCTGTCCGCCTTCCAACTTGGGCGCTGCTCAAAATTGCACGAACGCATAGAAGAAACAAGAAAGGTATTTGAAACGTTATCGTTGAAAATGCCCTCCTTGATAAATCATGTCTCCAGTATAATTTCGGCACAATAAAGTCCAAAAATAGAGGTAAATAATAATTCATGTAAAAAACAAAATAAGAGTATATTAAAATTTAAGATGCATCAAATGCAACTAATGTGAATACAAAATATAGAAAAACTAACATACAATAAATACATATTAATATATGAAGAAAAAATATATGATTTATCGGCGTGGGAGTTATATTTCAAGTATCATGTTTGAACGGATAAATTCGCATTTGCCCGAATATCTTTCTCTCTATACACTATCGGAGCCGTTATCTGTGTGCATGTGTGTTAGAGTATGAGTGTACGCATGTGTATGTATGTGTGTATACATGTGTATGAGTATGTACGCGTGTATGTGTGTGTGTGTGTGTGTGAGTGTGGTTGTGTGTGAATATGAGTGTGTTTGGGTGTGCGATTGTTCGGTTCGATTATGCGCTTCGATGTGTGTATGTGCTTTGCATTCTCTCCCACTCACTCACTCACTCACTCACTTCCGATGTGTGTGTGTGTACGTGTGTACGTGTATGTGTGTGTATGTGTGTGTGTGTGTGTGTGTATGTGTGTGTAAAAATGCGAGGCAAAACAGTAAAGATGCTTCCGATTCGAACTCGGAATGCTACAAAAGTGCGGGACACCCACACACATAAATACACACACACACACGCCATTGTTGTGGTACGCACACTCTAACTTGTGTGTGTGTGTGTGTGTGTGTGTGTGTGTGTGTGTGTGTGTGTGTGTGTGTGTGTGTGTGTGTGTAGAGGCGGAATCAGCAAATATGGTCGTAAATATCGCGACGAGCCTGTGAGCTGATCATCGCTGCCAAAAAACTAACACATGACCAGATCCCAACAACACCCCCACCCCGTTCTCCCATCAGTAACAAACAACCGCTTCTCCACGGGAGTACCAAGGAAAATGTTGCTATTCTGCTAAAAAATGTAGGAAATCAATACGATATTGATTGTTTATGTAGTATTTGGTTATGCAAGATTTTGGCGCATATGCATAGGTGTGTGTACATTACATTACATTATGGAAACAATTTATATAGCGCCCTACACCTAGAGGGTCTCTAAGGCGCTGTACACACACACACATACACACACACACACATTACATTACATTACATTAAGATATTTATATCTTAATACACACACACACACACACACACACACACACACACACACACACACACACAAGCACATACACTAACACAACTGCATGCATTCACAAGGTAAAAGAGGGAGAGAGCAGAGATAAAATCACACCTTATATTCATCGCTAGTGTAAACAATCTAAACTATCTGTAAACTATCTAAGGTATAATAGGACTTCAACATAAAACATTTATTAAAGTGTTTTTTGAAAAGAGGGATAGAAGTGATAGAACGCAGTGTTGGGGAGAGCTTATTGTTAAGACGGGGTCCTAAGATAGAAAGACAGAGATTATAGTGAGAATGTCTAGAGGGAAAAGCAGGTTCCAGTAAGAGACGAGAATCATCAGATGACCTAAGTGTACGAGTAGATTTTTTAAAAGACAGAAGATCGAATAAATATGAGGGCTTACGAAGAGTAAGGGTAGGCACTCGAATTAGGAGAAGTCCTAATTTTTGTAGAAAGGGAGAGACATGAGAGCCGGCACGGAAATTGTAAATTAGACGGCAAAATTGTTCGTGTGTGTACTCACACACGCGCACCCACTTGCACTCACATATACATATAGTAGGTTTTTGTTGAAACAAATGTATGAAATCAATACGAAATTGATTTTATATGTAGTTTTTGGTTATGCAGGTTTATATGGTTTATATGGTTTTTGGCGCATAGGTGTGTGCACTCACACACACAAACACACACACACCCGCTTACACTCGCATATACATATAGTATGTGAGTATTTTTGCTGAAAATATGCGCTACTGCATTTTTAACGATTCACCAGGTTCACTCACAATAATTTCAACAATACAACTGGATTTGAAGCTGCTTTTCAACCGAAAAAATACTGAGATTCCTCATTCATTCCTATCTTGTTCTGAGTGAATACATTTTCGTATTTTTTTATTTTTTCACCACTTCATCCCGTGATCGATAAAAAACCTTGTTAATTTGAGTCGCAAACACACACACACACACACACACACACACACACACACACACACACACACACACACACACACACACACACACACACACACATACATACACACCAACAATTTGTTGTAATCACCAAGCTAAGTGAAGTGTGCGTGATAGCGTGAGACACACACATACACACACACGCATACACGCGTGCAACACGTGTCTCATGTGTGTATGTGTGTGCGTCTGCATGTGCGCCACTAATCAGCATAATTAAGTGTTATTAGACGGAAGTACAGTGGCATACTGGGCATGCGTGCGTGCATTACAACTCATTGCTCTCCATCAAGCTTTTTCTCACTGCTTCTTACACTCCTACACTCTGCTTTTTACACTCCTACGCTCTTCCTCCCCAGCATCCGCTCTAGTAGGTTTATGTTTTTGCGTCTTGTTAGTGTGTGTGTGTGTGTGTGTGTCGTGTAGTGTGTAAGCTGGTGGACGCGAGAGGTGATGACGTCTGGGCAGCCACCGACACTTGTAATCAACAATTACCTTCGTCCAAACAGTGGCACACACACACACACACACACACACACACACACACACATACACACACATTCATACGCACTTGCAAATAATGTCACGTTTTGTGATACAATGTGATATTTCCTTTTAGTTTTTTTGTGATTAAAGTATTTGTGCGTGTATGCGTGTGTGTCTGTATGTATAGGCTACTGATACGTCTAATTAAGTATTTTTCCTGGAAAAAATTTAAAGGTAGATTAAAGAACTTTAAGCTCTAGGAATGAATAATGAATACACAAGTTGTTGTTACTACGTCGTTTGTAGGAATTATTTCATTAGCTATCAACAGACCAGATGGTTCGAGAAGGGACTGCTGATTTGAAAATGTACTAGTCCGAGATGTATGATTCAATGACTGTATGATATGAATGTATATTACCGTATGAGACAAATGAAATAAGATGTGTGTATATGATGGGCATAACAATCTAGAAAAGCCTCTTCTTACCTCCTTCCCTCAGTGGCGGCGCCAGTATTTTTCCGTTAGTGGGGTTGATGGGGGCTAAGTAAAAAATGTGGCGGCTTGGCGGAACATAAGGGCTTACACTCACGAAATGTTTATGGTCGACCTTTTTGGGAGGGGGCTCAAAGGAGCTTGGTACATTTTAGGGGGATGAGTTCCTCAAACCCCTTCCTCTTGACGCCTCCACTGTCTTTCCCCCCGCTTTTGTATTCTCGATCCGCCACTGGCCTGAAGGCATACTAATATATATCACTAGAAATTATATCAGTGAAAACTGTAAGTGTGAGCTCGCATTCGAACACGTCGCCGTGTGGTTTTCTACCAAAGCTTGCACGAGTGTGTGTGCGCGTGTGTGTCTGTATGTGCATGTGTCTGCGTCTGTGTGTATGTGTGTATGTATGTGTGTGTGCTCATATTTCCGGCAGGTAGTGCCTGATTTACACAGCTAGTCAACTGAAACGCGCCTACAAACGCATGTGTATGTGTATGTGTGTGTGTGTATGTGTGTGTGTGTGTGCGGGCGCAGTTTTTACTCTACACACACACACGCACAATCAAGCACATACAGGTACACAGAGAGACACAGTGGTGGCGTATTAGCGGCAAAAAGCGACGCACCTAGGCTGTCGCCTCATGGCTATGCCAGCCGTTACAAGCCTCGCCAAACAACAACAACATTGCATTGCAAAATCTTGCAACTCAAGGCGCGCGTGATCAATCGCTACCCACACACACACACACACACACACACACACACACACAAACACACACACACACACACACACACTCATACCCATGCTCTCGGAAGTGGGCTCTGTCTGAGGCGTTGCTGTCAAAGTCACATGGGAAAATAAATGTGCTCGTGTATATATGTGTGTGTGTGTGTGTGTGTGTGTGTGTGTGTGTGTGTGCGTGTGTGTGTGTGTGTGTGCGTGTGTGTGTAGGCGTTTGCCCTGGCGGTTTATGCATGTGCTTAATTCAAATGTGCACACACGTGATGTGTGTATGTGTGTGTGTATGTGCATGTGCATGTGTATGTGTGTGTCTGTGTGTGGGTGAGTATACAAAAACAATGTGAGCGTGTGTGTGTGTGTAGGTATGTAAATTTTGTATTAATGATCGAGAGCTCCATACAAATTATTCAAGATTAAAATAATTTTTATCAAGCTTTTTTTTAGAAAAGGTGATTTTTTCCTACAAAACACGTCAGTATACACAAATGATGCTGTTTTTTCTAGCTGAGCCAAGTTATTTCGACTGTTGCATGTTGATCACACATACACACAAACGTACATACATTACATTAAGATATTTATATAGCGCCCTACACCTAGAGGGTCTCTAAGGCGCTGCAGGCACATACATACACACACACACATACATACATACATACACGCATACAGACCAATGATCGCCAATCAAAGCAATAATGGAACGATAATTGACAATTTGTACGAGGCGTTGATGATCAATTTTTTGCAACGCTAAATTTTCCAGTGCAATTGAAAACTCGAATTGCATAGCTATAACAATACGTTTGAGATCCTATTTAAAATTTAAAAATGTACTAAAATCGAAATATACAATGCATATTTAATGTATAATATATAATATAATGTATAATATAGTGTATATTAAAAAGTGTAATTGTTACGTAATTGACTGTCGCCGAAGTTGATTTTAAGTGACTACCTGTCGTTTCAGTTTGGGTAACTGTTTGTCGCTTCAGTTAATTTTACGTAACTGTTTGTCGCCAACCATCAAGCCGGCAAATATTGGCCCATATCTCGTGCTGTAAACTGCAATACAAATACAAATACAAATATATACTTACTTGAATACACTCGTAAATATGCTCGTATTTGTATCTATAAGTATGTCATTGTTCGATAAAGTAGTTCGACTCATGCTTATTGGTCGTTGGCTCCTTTTTAATAAGTTCGAGTACTCCCATTCAAGCCAGATACAAATCCATAGTGTCTTTATGAATCACATTGCATTAGGCTAGGTTGAATTGGATTGCAGAATAGATTTCACATCACAGTTAACCAAACGGACAACCACAACGCCGATCAAATCACACCCACACATACACACACATGTGCATACAACATGCAAATCATTGCACCAGCGTTGTTCTGTGCATGTGCCTGTGTGTTTGTGTGTGGATGTGTACGTGTGTATCTGTATGTGTGTGTGTGTGTGTGTGTGTTTGTGTGTGTGTGTGTGTGTGTGTGTGCACTTTCATGTCAGTGTGCATACAAGTCCTATCGATACCTATCGGTCTGTATGTACGTGTGTATGTATGTGCAGGCGTGTCTCTCTGTATGTGTGTACGTGTATGTATGTGTATGTGTATGTGTGTGTGTGTGTATGTGTATGTGTATGTGTGTGTGTGTGTGTGTGTGTGTGTGTGTGTGTGTGTGCGGGTGACCTGTAGCTCGACCGGAAATCGACTTTTTGTGCATTGTGCTTTGACAGCGGTCCAGTTGTTTCCCCTGCTTTGTGCGTGTGTGTGTGTGTGTGTGTGTGTGTGTGTGTGTGTGTGTGTGTGTGTGTGTGTGTGTGTGTGTGTGTGTGTGTGTGTGTGTTTAATCTTTGGCTAGATGCCCCTCATCTCAAATCGTGTTCTTCTTCGTTTCTTGAATTAATATCTTCCTATGGTTTAGCAAATCATGTATGCGGTTCTACTCATGAACATGGTCACACCCTCGACATAGTGCTCTCATTCAGTGACTCCCCTATTTCTATCAAGGATTTGACTGTCTTCCCTATTGATTCCTCTGTTTCAGATCACTCCTTAATTGAATTTTCCGCGCTTATTCCTCTCAGCCTAAGATCGCATAAAACTGTCACGTTTCTAGATTATTTTACTGTTGACTACGACTCTCTATGTAACCAGATATTTTCTTCTTTCAATTATGATTCGTTTTGTTTCTTACCCCCTTATGATCTCTGTAAATATTTCAACTCCTGTCTTGAATTTCTTAGAGATCAGTTTGTTCCTGTTAAGGAGTTCCGT
>OU696591.1:4333998-4473998 GCA_916048095.2 Sacculina carcini | reverse complement strand
GTTCATGGATTCATTAATTCCATATGGAGCTGCTCTATTCTCAGCATTGTCGGATTTACACAAATACCACACAAATACTTTAAGCCGTCCTCTATGGCGAACAAAATGCTCACAGATAATATATTATATATTATATAGTCCTCAACAAATTTATTCTATTCCTCTATTCAATTCCAAAACAAACAGCACACGGGAAAGGTAATGTCGCTAAAGCGCAATGATTGCCTAATGCCTTCTGCTTCAAGCCTTCCGAGTGAAGCGCAGTGAAGTACTTCACTCCACCTTCAGCATTGATAATGTAACACTGTGAAGCGCTTCCTAGCGCTTCAGCATTGATAATGAAACACGCCCTATGTGTGTGTATGTGTATGTATACTTGTGTGCATACAAATTTATTTGTTATATAATCCGTCAATGATGAGAAGATCTACGCAATATATGGCTTATACGTGAAATTCACACACACACTGACACACACTGACACACAGCCGTTGTGAATGGAATGTTCAGTGAATCGTTGCGGAGGAATTAATCTGGACACAACGAAACACGTTAGCATACAGGATTAGCGTGTGTATGTGTGTGTGTATGTGACCAATTTGGGTGTGTCAAATGTGGCTGGTGGCTGTGCGACAGATGACCGCCAAGCGTCGGAATACGCAACCAGCTATGTCTTGCTTGTTGCCAGCCACTGGGCCAGCCAATCACTGCAGATTGGCTTAGTGTCAAATGGATGAAGTCGGCGTGCACGACCATTTCTCAAACGACACCATGATTCTACCAGACTGCGACAGGAAGTGTTTTGCCTGATCGCTTCAATGCGGTGCTTCTGAGCCTGCCCTCGCTCTATCCTCCTGAGACAGGAGTTACCTGCATGTGAGTGTGTGTGACTCTTGTGAAAAATTATAGAACAATGTACTTTCACCTATGATCTATATTTATTCCTGGATATTTTTGTGCATAATTTTCCTAAAGATATGTGGTAAGATATCTATCTATTCTCATACAAAGAACAAAAAGTCTCGTTATTACGTCGTTTATATTTACATCTGTGTTTCATATAGTTATATATCCAGGGCTGCAAGAATTGATTGCTGATTTGAAAACGGTGCAAACACTGAAAAAAGGTAACAACCATTGCTTTGGGGCATAAGCGAATCACGAGGGAGGCATTCGTTGTTGCGAATCTCCCTCCCTCAAAACATCATCATCTGCTCGTGCAAAAATGCATGATTGAATGGCATTTTGTGATATTAAACTCAAATGTTACAACAACAAACATCTTAATACGCATGCATTCAATGCAGATATTTTAGCTGGTCCATAAGCACGCATTTACTCCCGATTACTTAATAAAGACCCAATTGTTGATTTTCCACAGCAGCGCTAAGAAATCAAACATATTCCGTTGTTCCAGCAAAATTGAATGTCAGAATGACATTAGAACCGGAATCAGACGAATTCGGACTGTACACACATTGCGCACATATTTTCATCTGAGAATAATCAACAACTATAAAAAATCCTACCCATACAACCCATACTCCACGAACTCAAGTACATCTCAGGAAAAATTCACTTAAACACTCACCCCATCGCATACACACACACATACACACACACACGTATACACACACACATACAAAAACTAAATGAAACGCATAATCTGAGCTGGCTAGTATATGAGCTGTTTCAGAGATGATGAGATCGCAAAAACATCGCCTCACAGTGTCTGTATGTAGAGCTGTGAAAACTGCATTTATTAACCTGAAGAAATGCCACATACAAATATATTACATTTAAGGTAATCAGAAGGGCTGAAATAAATTGAGTGATTACGAAAATTTTACCTTAACAATAAAAAATATTAGACTCTGGCTCCAAACATAACCTCCTAACCCAAAAACTCGTCTGAAAAATTGAAGTTTCTACGATTTAAAAATCAAAGTCAACATAACTTGACACACCATCAATACACACACACACACATACACACACACACACACACACACACAAACACAAACACACATACATTGACATTTGCATGGTGCGTTTTTGCGTGAGTATGTGCCTTGATACCATCAGTGTGTATGTATGAATGTATGTATGTATGCATGTGTGTATGTATGTGCGTGTGTGCATGTGTGTATGTGTGTGTGTGTATGTGCGTGTGTACGCAGATGAAGACCATAGATGAAATTAGTGATGTATGGACATACACACTCTCTCACACACACACACACACACACACACACACACACACACACACACACACACACACACACACACACACACACACACACACAAGCATACACACAAACATACACAGTCGAAGTGTGCAGGCATGCGCGTGCCCACACTGTCAATGCACCCAGAGGTCAATATACTCACAGACACACACACACACACGCACACACACACACACACATGTATAAATACGCAGGACGCACTCACACACTTGCTCTTACCATTCAAATGTCTATCGTATGTCTCAGTCTATCTGTGTGTATGTCTGTCTGTGTGTGTATGTGTGTCTGTGTGTGTATGTGTAGATTGCACGTTCAGATACGACCGACTGGTCGTCAGTCACATACACATACACACACACTCACACATGCATACACACACATACATACACACAAATACATACATACACATATACATACATACATACACACACCCGCATGAGCCTATACAAATACACAGTCATACACACATACACACACACATAAACTTAAATTCACAAACATTGTGTAGATGTACGCTTCTGTTCTTTTATATCTATCTGTCTCTCTCTCTCTTCGTTTCGCTTTAACTTCTCCTTTGAGACATTCACTTTGCAATCCCATGCTCTGCTTTGCCTCCCCTCTTCCTGCTCACATGTGCGCCAAATTCGCCCACATATCTGCTCTGCAATGTGTATGTGTATATGTGTGTGTGTGTGTGTATGTGTGTGTGTGTGTGTGTATGTGTGCGTGTGTGTGATTGTTTGTGTGACGCTATGTACCTGTGGCTTGCCTGCCCCTCTATATGTCTGTCTGTCTGTCTGTCTGTTTGTCAACGTGCATATCGAATGTGAATATGTGTACATGTGTGTGTGTGTGTGTGTGTGTGTGTGTGTGTGTGTGTGTGTTTGTATGCGTGTGTGTGTGTGTGTGCCCGCACGTGCTTATCTCGCTAGTCGCTATGCTTTTGTTTCGAAACGACCACCCACTGTGCATCTGCATATGCGTGTACACATGCCTCTCTGTCTGTCTGTCTGTCTGTCTGTCTGTATGTACTTTTGCACACACACACACACACACACACACACACACACACACATACACACATACACACACGCTGTGGCATCTTGGCGGCGGTCATCTATCTCAATAGACATGGAGCGCAAAGTGAATGCGACACGCGTCCAAACGCCGGTTCATATTGAAGGAGATGTTGGTATGGTCTCAACGTGATATTTGAGCTATTCGTGATATTTATGAGAGAGCTTGTGTCTAGATAAGCATGCCCCTTTCCACTGATTTCGCTTGTGTAAAGGTGTTTTTGGTATGATATTTATCCTCATGCCATGGTAAACATTGTCATAGGGAAGGAAATTGTAAATTTAATTAACTGGATTTAATTTGCCTTCAATTTTATGTTCATATTTCCGTGCATATAATTGTTTGTGCAATGCATCAATTTTATTTCGCTGTTAATTATATTTTGATGTAATTCACGTGATTAGTCGACCAAATATTGTGATTAAATGAAATTGTTCGGTCAGTGGCGGCGCCAAGGGGGAAGGGGTTCGGAAGAGCTAAAGTCTCCCCCAAAAAAACGTGCCAATCCATCCTGAGCCCCCAAGAAACCTGACCATTGCTAGTGTAGTTTATCATGTTTCACCAAGCTCCTACATATATTTCCTTAGTCCCTCTTTAGTCCCCCATACGGAAAATCCTGACACTGCCACTGTTTTTGGTCCAACTTCTCTATTGCTCCTACATAAGCAGCTCTCTATGGAAATCAGTGGGCAAATGGCAAAGGTCGAAGGTCAAAGATCAAAGGTTAAAAACAGCAGGTAGCAACCGTACACACAAATTCGCCGGAAGGAAGTGATAATTAAGGTGTAATTAACCGCCACCCCAAAGCCGACTCTCTGAACGCCGTGGCTCCATAGCGATAAAATATTGCCCTGGAAAACATCCACTTCTCATATTATCCACAGGAGCTATGCGGATTAAAACGCCTCGCTCAAAAATCACTCGACAACGCGGGATTTGAACTCGCGACAACCGATTTCAAAATCGTAATGAAGCCGATGTGTACAATTCAGTTTCAGCGTGCGCGGATTCAAACATCGGCGTGATTTGATTGCGTGCGTGCGTGAGTGCGTGCAAGCGTGAATGTGTGATTCAGTTGCACATGTGGTGTAACACGCTAATGCGCATTCACTACAGTTTGGGTGTGTGCATGTGTGTGTGTGTGTGTGTGTGTGTGTGTGTGTGTGTGTGTGTGTGTCAGTGTGTGTGTGTGTGTCAGTGTGTGTGTGTGTGTGCGTAATTAGCGCGTTGCTCAGCGTCACCTCGTTGAGACCGACAAAGTGGCCAATTAGCTACATCCAACTTGCACACACACACACACACACACACACACACACATAGACACACAGTTGAACACGCATGGACACACGCACTGGCACGCACTCAAAGGGTAATTAAGTTTGAGAGCCAGTAAGGCACCGAGTTCTTGCCGTGCTTCTTTTTCTATCTATCTGTTCTCTGTCTCGCACTGTTCTCTGTCTCACAGTGTCTCCTTCATTACGCGCATGCTGCTAGTCTTCTTGTTGTGGCTGCATTGTCTACCTCACGCCGTTTCGCTAATTCCTTTTTGTACGTGCATGCGTGCATGTATATGTGTCTGTCTACCTGTTGTGTATGTTTGTATGTGTGTGTGTGTGTGTATGTATGTGTGTCTACGTGTGTGTATGTGTGTGCGTGTGTGTGGGTTAGTGTGTGTGTGTCTACGTGTGTGTATGTGTATGTTTGTATGTGTGTGTGTGGGTTAGTGTATGTGTGTGTGTGTGGGTTAGTGTATGTGTGTGTGTGTGGGTTAGTGTATGTGTGTGTGTGTGTGGGTAGTGTGTGTGTGTCGCTGTTATTCGCTATGTGCTGTCACACATACACACACACACACACCCTGCGTCGCTTTTTGTCACTATATAATCCAGGCGCGTGATGTTCGCATCAATGTGTGTGTGTGTGTGTGTGTATGTGTGTGTGTGTGTGTATGTGTGTGTGTGTGTGTGTGTGTGTGTATGTGTGTATGTGTAAGTGTATGTGTGTGTGTGTGCAGGTAAAGAGGATGAGGGGACGGTGAAGCATGAGCTTGCAGCAATAGACCGAAGTTTGCGAAGTGCGGTGGAAAAAGCAGTAAAGCATATTTTTTATTCACACACACACACACACACACACACACACACACACACACACACACACACACACACACACACACACACACAGACACATACACATACACACACACACAAACTAAGAAACAGAAAAATAAGCTTGCATATTTCATATTGCATATTGCATTCAAGGTGGTTGTTCAGGTTAAACTCTCAAATGTAAAGCAGAAATGCAGCATTTTTTACACACACACAAAATGTAGAATTGTCTTGCGCCAACTTTTTTTCCTTGATTTCTCGCTTCTTAATGAGCCTTAACTCTTCATTTCACACAACAGCTTTGAGAAATTCATTGAATTCAGTTGTACGACAAGACTGAAGGTTAGGAAGCGAATAGAAACGAAAATATACGAATCCGGATTGGCAGTCATACATTGCAAACATACATCATCCGGATTACTGTCCGACCTTCAATTTCCCACTCGGCAAGTCTTCCATTGGTGAATTTCTCACAGATTACGGACCACCGATTTAGAATCTCATTAGCAGTCTCCTTTTGTTTAACTCTTTCATTCTTGTTCACTTATTAGGCAACGTGTTTCAAGACACATGATTCTGTGGCACACCTATATGGTATGGACCTATATAATTTCATATTTGTTTCTATTTTGATCAATATATGCCAGCATGCAACGTCTTTCTCCTTGGCAAATTATTCCAAGAATAATTCAGTTCACTATCAAGGCAATGTCTGATGATTTCAAAGTGGTGTGCTGATCGCCCTCGGCTCATTTAATCCGGGATAACCACTGGAGGATCTAGAGTGGGGGTTCAGGAGGTTGAACCCCCTAAATGTTTCCATCAACTCCTCATAACCACAAGGTTCACTGAAAGAGGTCATGCAAAAATATCTCTCAGTAGAATTTGTTGATATAAGCAGTATCGCAAAGTATATTCGCTCATTATTGTGTGTAAATGTGTGTATATAAATGAAAAATGCCCCAAGACATGTCCTTCACACGCTATCTAGTCACTCATACATAATTCAGCCCCCTCGGAATTGCACTCTGGATCCGCTACTGGTGAGAACTTTATTGCACGTTGGCATTTGCATATTGCATGCTTTGTCTACCCTATGTGAAAATTCAACACTTTCCATGAAAAAAGCACGAAAAATACTAAGACTACGAATAAGACTCACAAATAAGACTTACCTTTTTATTCGAAAGGAGGGCTTTGCGAATGATGTTTTGTGTAGTTCTTTAGCTTAATCTTTTCTTCGTATTTTGACCTCATTTTTTGTCGTATTTAGCAAATACAGAGATTTGACCGAGTTGGAAAAAGTTTCAAGGATTGAGCACACGCTTTCAACCGGCTAAAGCATGGTGCTCACTTTAAAAATGGTTCAAGTGTTAATATTCTGGATCATAGTGTGCACTCTGCTGCTGAAAATATATGACACACCCTGCTGTGAGACATCTGCAGCAATAAACATCGTTAAATTCTAGAGGAACCGCTAATGAAATAGCTCGTGTTAAGTTTCGAACCTCCAGCCTCTGAAGTCAGCGTCGAGACCAATATACTGCTTCGATACGCCGACGCCATTGGTCAAAACGCGACGTTCTCAAGAATATTAAAAAATATTATCAAAAATTAAAGAAAAAACAAATATGCATATAAATACTCTGGGGAATTTTATTAGAAGATATATTTTAGGTAAACAATTAGATTAAAATTTTATTTTGAGTCTTCGTTTATTTTTATACCATTCTCAGTATAAAATACTTTTCTAACTAAATTTAACAAGTTTTAATTTGACTAGGCTGACAGTATTTGCCCGAAAATGTGTAAAAATTCCATGGTGCAACGAAATATTATCAATAATCGTGGCTCATTACTAACATCATTTAATAGATTATTGAATTATATGTTTATTATCAAACTGAAAACAGTTGAATTCTGGATCTCTGGAAAGACAACAAGAATGTGAACTTGGAATATCATTAAACAAAATATATTGCAAGCATATATATCATAAAATATCAATTACAATTACAAATATATTCAATATTATATTTAAAAAAATCTCTTGAAATATTATTCTACACAATGCAGCCGTTGAAATTGCATGGTTACATACAGTGGCGGCGCCAGGATGACTTGGGCGGGGAGCTGAGGGAGGCGGGCGGTCTAGGCGAAATGCGTAAGGATTCAAGAACATTAATAACGCTAATTGATAAAAAAACGCTTAAAAACGCACAAAAACGTTCCTATATTTTTCATATATTTTAGATTAGGTTAGGTTTAGCGATCGAATGTAATGCCTGCTGCCTTTGCAGGAGTCGAGGCACTGGAAGAAATTCGTTAAATCTAATTTTGAAAATCTAATGTTCTTGAATCCTTACTCATCTAGCGTCAACCAGGAGCTGCACATCTGGCGGTGTTTGAGTTCCTCCAATGCTCAGCTTGAGATCACCAATGGCCATACTTGAACTGTATCTGGTTAAATTTCATTATAACTCTGATCAGAGGCCAGTGGACTCTAGTGGAATTATAGCGAAGCATTCATTCATCGAATTGCCGTGTGGCGGTGCATTGGTCGAAATATTCACGTAGATCCGCGGGTTAAAGGTTAAAGGCCTAAGTGACGGCTGCTACACGGGAAGAAGCCGAAGCTTATGAACACACACAGGTGTGTCCCGTGCAGCTCGCTGTCACCGCAGAACCGACCCTCTCCACGCTATGACGCCACAAGGACGAAAGACGTATTAGAGAGGACCACCTCCCCATAATGCATGACACAACACATGGCTGATATCTGGTACCATTTACTGCTGGGTGGACAGGGGCTGTAGGATTATAGAATTCGCCCAATAAAATTCTGCTCCGCCGGGTTTAGAACCACGGACCTCCCGCTTGTGAGGCGGGTGTGCTACCACTACACCACGCAGTCCACGGGGTGAGATACGTTTAAAAGATCTTTCGGAATGGTGTCATTGGTGTTGTATAAAAACACATTCTGTGACTTCAGCACAGTGCATGCACTACTCAAGGATACACACACACACACACACACACACACAAACAGGGCAGTTTTGATGCATCAGAAGTTTTTAGTGTAGAAGATAAATGATAAAGAACGCACCAGTGGCGGCGCCAAGGGGAGGCTTGGGGGGCGGGCTGAAGCCCCCTCAAAAATATGCCTGCCCCCTAAGCACCCTCCCCCCAATAAAATCATAATCATGGACATTAATATTTCTTACCACTGTAAATGAAGCCCTGCCCTGCAACTTTTTCCTTAGCCCGCCTCAGCCCCCCACCCCCCATCGGAAAAATCCTGGCGCCGCCACTGGAACGCACTAAATTGTAAAAAGAAACGTCAGAGCAAAACAGCAAAAAAATAGGCAGGAACAAATATATATATAAACATACAAAAGAATAAATAAACGTAAGAATAAAATTCAACAGAACATATTAATACAATAATGAAACAATATCGTCTACATTTACCTCTCCTCTAGTCTACTAGGTGTCCGCCAGGAACTCCTGGATATATGTTACTTACCGTATGTAATATTTCATTCCATCAGATGATAGAAAACTCCAATTGTAAAATGAACATTTAAATCTCCCAACAGTTCCAATCAGTGACTTTGCTAGGGTTCTTCCGGTGGTGAGCTGAGAGGGGGCTGAGGAAATAGACACAGGGCTTGGCCAAACATACGGTGGGGGAAAGGATGATGCAGCAGAAAATGATGGTACCTGATATCAGTCATGAGTTGTGCCATGCATTCTGGGGAGGTGGCCCTCTCTAATACGTCTTACGTCCTTGTGGCGCCATAGCGTGGAGAGGGTCGGTTCTGCGGTGGCAGCGAGCTGCACGGGGCACGCCTCTGTGTTCATAAGCTTCGGCTTCTTCCCGTGTAGCAGCTGCCACTTAGGCATTTAACCTTTAACCTTTAACTACACTAGAAAGTATACTAGAAACTACACTAGAGACCAGAACCGTTGCGAGGACTTATGAGGCCCCTCGAAGGCAACACTTGGGGCCCCCATTATAAATAAATCACCAAATAATGAATTTATTTATTATACATAATCACATAATACAAGCTCAGGTGAAAACATCTGAGCAAAACGGTAAAGGCTATACATAATAAATATGATAAATTTTAATATCATACGTGAAGCAACGGGGCCCCTCAACACTCGGGGACCCCCGGCCGGGGGGTACGGGGGGCGGTTGCTACGGCTCTGCTAGAGATTACACTAGTAACTACACTAGTAACTACACTAGTAACTACACTAGTAACTACACTAGTAACTACACTAGTAACTACACTAGTAACTACACTAGTAACTACACTAGTAACTACACTAGTAACTACACTAGTAACTACACTAGAAATGTTCATGGTCAGGATTTTGGGGTGACTCAGTGGGGGGAGGCTTGGCAGAGTTTTTGGGGGTTTCAGTCCCCAATATTCACAAGATATTGTTTTCAGCCCCCTTGTTTTCAGTCTTCAAGCTGACCTTGTATAATTTCCCCTCAAGCCACCATTACGGTAAGCGGCCGGTTCAGACACACCGTAACGTCAGCGCTACCTATACGTTTCCACTGGAACTAACCTGTCTTTTCTGTGACCCGCTTGTCAACATCACGGATGTGTATATTGGTTACAGTTGCGCCGACAAAGAGGGGCTTGGGGGGGGGGGGGTTTGGCTAAACCCCCTCCCGAAGTTGTGCCAAGCTTTCCCTAAACCCCCCAAGAAATGCTTATCATGAACATTTTGAGTGTAGTTCCTCATGCTTCGTCAAATCCTCGCATCTTTTCCTCATCCCCCTCAGCTCCCCCCAGGAAAAATCCTGGCGCCGCTACTGATAGGTTATAAGCGTATATGATTATATACAAGTTCATTTGTTCGATGGGGCAAACAACTAGGGAAAAACTTGAATAAGCCGAAATTGAGCTCTTTGTTGTAGATTGTACCGTGTTTTTATATCATATCACTGTTTATTTGTAGGAATTTTTTATTTATTCGTAATAATCGGTTTGTTATTCGTGTTGATGTTGTATTGGCAAGTATACTTACTGCTATTGTGATGCTGTATTTGAAGCCATCTCAGCTACTTACATCTCCAGATACAACACCTCATCCTTAAAGACGTGGAAATACTCAATATGTGATTTTTTTAGGAATTTGCCACTGGCAGGGAATGGAGGGGATGTCAAGTGTGAAATTAAAGGTCGGACAGAGGGACAAATATGTGGTCTTCCTTACACCTAGCTAGATAGAAAAATTGCATCTATCGAATCCTCAGCGCTGTTTGTGGAAAATGAAGATTTGGCTCATTACGAAGTGGGTAATCAGAGAAAAAGTTACAAATAATGGATTTTAAGTATCTCTAGGGTATATTTCAATATGTAATGGCTTCGGATAAATATATTTAAGTAATATTTTTTTGGGAATGTGGAATGGTTTTTTGTGAAGAGACCGAATTGAAACGAAACCTGCTTGAGGACGGGTGAGCTAGCTGGTGACCAGCGGCCATAAACTAATATTTAGCACTCTACATATCTCTATCAGAGCCAATGCAAGCTTTCATGAGGACTTCTCGAAGGCAATACTGGAGGCCCCATTATGCCTAAAACACCATTATAATTAAGGCTCGGTTTTATGAAATTGCAGTTACGAGCACCTCCGTGGTCTCCATTGAACTAGGTACTTTTATGCGCTCCTTTATGACAAATTATATTGTCATACGTGAGACTACACGAAATACATGTTGCTGTTACCGTTGTGGGGATCAGGAAGTAGCTGTCTACGGTTCCAGCCTGGTCCCGGGCTGTTCCTTACCTTCTGCGCTTGAATCAACCAGCAGATAAGGCCGTAGTTTGGCCCGCGGCAGGGTGATACATGTCATATATTCTCGCGCATTGTATATGCTCGTGTGTGTATTTGTGTGTGTGTGTGTGTGTGTATGTGTGTATGTGTGTGTGTGTTTGTGTGTTTGTGTGTATGGTATATGTATGTATGTATGTGTCTGGTATGTGTATTTGTTTGTGGGTACGGTATGTGTGTATATGTGTGTATGTGTATGTAAGTGTATGTGTTTGTATATGTCTATGTGTGTGTCTTGTGGGTGCGTGTATGTCCTGTTTGTGTGTATGTGTGTGTGTGTGTGTGTGTGTGTGTGTGTGTGTGTGTTTAGTTAGCGGTGGTCGCATAAATCAATGTGCACCAATCAGCCAGATCGCATGGCTAAGCGCCGGTACATCAATACTGATGTCTGATGGTCTAGTCATATGGACTGATATGAATTGAAATAATCATTGATACTTGTCCATTGGGCATCCAGGTCTAATAACTGCTCTATCCCTATCCATATATATATGTGTGTGTGTGTGTGTGTGTATGTGTGTGTGTGTGTGTGTGTGTGTGATTGATTGATTATCGATAATAGCGCGTGCATTATAGATGTGTGTTGCAATTGTGTTGATTTCACGCGCATATTAGAATCGTTTCAATATTACGATCATATATTAATGTTATTGTTATTATTATGCTTAAATGGTCGATTATTTTTAGGTTTATTAAAGTGTAATTAGACGTGTATATATTGTGTGGTTGCGTTGTGATTAGCTGAATGGAGAATACGTTAACTGTTTAGCGCAATACAAGCATTGGCAATTAATGTTCATAGTAAAACTAAACGATAGAATGAGAAAAGTAGATTAACATCGGAAACGAGATAGGATGAAAAGGAAACGAGAAAAAAGAAGCCAGATTTTAGAGAAGAAATGGTGATGGAAAACGAAAAAGAAGTCTGTATGACTTGCGAAAAATCAGTAATAATATTAATATTAATGTTAGTATTTACAAGTAATAACAGTGTCAACAGGAAGAGTGCAAGCACTATTACCACCAGGCCGTTGTCACAGGTACTGTAAGCGCCAAAGAGATTTTGAAAGATAGTTTGAGAAATAATAGCTTAAGAAGGAGGACAAAATCTAATGAAAAAACAGACAACAAAAGCAAAAGTCAAATTAAATTTTGCAATGATTAACCAATGTGTATACGTCAGTTAATACAATTCATGTGAGCGCATTCATAATTCAAATATAACCAGGAAAGATGGTCTAGGCTACATGTGTAAGGATTCAAGAAAATTAAATTGAGCTAATTTATAAAAAAAACGCTTAAAAACACGCAAAAATGTTTCTATATTTTCATAGATTTTAGGTTAGGTTAGGATCAGCGTTCTAATGTAATATGCTGCCTTTGCAGGAGGCGAGGGACTGGAAGAAATTCGTTAAATCAAATGTTCTCATTCTAATGTTCTAGAATCCCTACACATTTAGCGTCAACCAGAAAAGACCAGAGAAAATGACCAGAAAAATATATCAGGAACTAAATCAAATTTGATGTCGATTTCAACCGCAAACTTATACACAATTATATGCAGAAAGGCTGAAATGAGATCGAGGCTTAAGTGAAGCATGTTTCTAGCACGATTTCAGTTTTGTCAGGAGCTGACAGAAGCAATTAACTCTGATACTAGCCGCCATGTCTTGGTTGTGATTAGTCGGAAAGCGAGCCGGGCGTTCATTAGATAGGCGACTGATTGGCGGCCATGTTTGTCTGGCCGCTCAGCCAATCAGCCGACGGCGTTCATTAACATTTTTTAATTACTCCGTGGCTGGGCGGTGCTGTGTGGCTGCGGCGGGGCGGAGCATGCCCATATATGGTGAAACCACGCCCTCTCACGTCTGCACTTTCTTGCGCGTACATCTTATGTGTGTGTGTCTGTCTGTCTGTCTGTCTGCCTGTGTGTGTGTGTGTGTGTGTGTTTGTGTGTGACAGGCCGTACAATTTGCATAGCCAACTGAAGGCGTCGGTATGCTTCTCAAACTACGGCGATCGATACTTTGACTGTGTGTGCGTGTGCGTTTGCCTGTGTCTGTGAGTGTGTGTGTGTGTGTGTGTGTGTTTGTGTGTGTGTACGTCAGATAGCGGACCCTGCATACAACCCTTCCGCACCAGAAGCGAGGGACCTCTCTCTGTGTGTGTGTGCGTGTGTGTGTGTGTGTGTGTGTGTGTATGCTGCGACCGACACGATTACATCGATTACGAGATGGCGGCGCGCGAGCGACAAAAACGACGCGCCCGACGATTCCGGCAATAAACAAGTGCAAATTGTCCAACACACATACACACACACACACACACACACACACATACACACACACATACACACTTATATACGTATATATGTATATGTACAATTCATGTGTGGTAAGCAGAAGGAATGAACAGGACAGAAAATCTGTTTGTTTTAGGATACGGAATTAAGTCGTTATAATATATAGTGTTATGCCCAGTTCAGTGGTTGTTACAGTTTTTCAGTGTTGGTAACCTTGTCAAATCAGCGGTCAGTTTTCGCATCCCACTGTAGATATATGAGAATTATAAAAATACAAACGACGTAATATCTGTTCGCAAGCTGTTTTAGAGGATTATGCAGAATTTTTTTGCAGGAAAATATTGGAGAAAAGCTTAAGTCATATATTTTCATGAATTTTCCACAAGAATCCTATGGCTAATTTCTGGCGTCGCTTAGAAGTGCATGGACCTCAAGTTTGAACTCTCGTGTCGCGGTGTGAGTGACAGAAATTGGGCTGGTTTCCATGAGGAAGAAACACGGGTGGTATATTTGTTTGATGGACGACGGGGAATATGCCAGACACACAAACACACACACACACACACACATACAGTCTCAAATTGGCCGAGTTTGCACGCGATATAGCAAGTCTCATATTGTGAGGAAAACATGAACGGAAAATGATGAGAGAATAAGGTAAAATGTTACACCTGCTAACGTTTATTTAGTTCACAAATCAGTTAGCAGCTGTTCTGAAGGCACGACTGTACAAGACTCACTGGCCGATCCAGAAGGGGCACTCAGGAAGCTGAAGCCCCCTCCAAAATATATGTTTTCATCAACTCCTCATAACCAAGAAATTCACTTAAAGCGGTCAAGGAAAATATACTTTCAGTATAATTAGTTGATAAAAGCATGATCGCAATGCATATTCGCACATTATTGTGTGTGTAAATGTGTATATATCATTGAAAAATGCCCAAAATAATGACCTTCACACGCTACCTAGTCACTCGTACATAATTCAGCCACTCGTACATACGGATGGGATCATAAGTACTTAACATAATGTGCTGTACAGAATATGACATAATACTCGCCTCAACGCTGTAGTCAGAGTAATTCCAGTTGACTAAGCAGAATGTGTGCAAAGGCGGTCTCAGAATACTCAGCTGGAGGATAATTCAGATCCTCTCCATTTGGGATGATATGCATGTTCTCAGCGAGTTGTCTCCGCCGAAATGAGTACAAAACTCGTAGCTGCTGCATTCCAGATATCATATTTCTGTTTAAACATTTGTCTTCTGGTCTGGTTGACAATTTCATTTGATAATTTGGTCCCATCATCTATAGCCCTGTTTGGGAAGGTATATTTTTGAATATCCATCTTGAGTATGCGTTATTGTATACTGAAACTATGATACCTGTTCGAATTTCGAGTGTCGAAATGTGTGTGTGTGTTTGTGTGTGTGTGTGTGTGTGTGTGTGTGTGTGTGTGTGTGTGTGTGTGTGTGTGTGTGTGTGTGTGTGTGTGTGTGTTTGTGTGTCTTGGTATCCTTGCATACCTACTGGATAACTTGTTCTGAGGTTAGAAGTGGTTGTAGTTCAACCCTTCGCGTGTGCCGTATATGTACATGCATATATATGTATAGTGTGTATATGTATAGTGTGTATATGTATAGTGCGTATATGTATAGTGTGTATATGTATAGTGTGTATATGTCTAGTGTGTATATGTATAGTGTGTATATGTATAGTGTGTATATGTATAGTGTGTATATGTATAGTACGTGTATATGTATAGTACGTGTATATGTATAGTACGTGTATATGTATAGTGTGTATATGTATAGTGTGTATATGTATAGTGTGTATATGTATAGTGTGTATATGTATAAGGTGTATATGTATAAGGTGTATATGTATAGTGTGTATATGTATAGTGTGTATATGTATAGTGTGTATATGTATAGTGTGTATATGTATAGTGTGTATATGTATAGTGTGTATATGTATAGTGTGTATATGTATAGTGTGTATATGTATAGTGTGTATATGTATAGTGTGTATATGTATAGTGTGTATATGTATAGTGTGTATATGTATAGTGTGTATATGTATAGTGTGTATATGTATAGTGTGTATATGTATAGTGTGTATATGTATAGTGTGTGTGTATGCATTTTTATATATATGTGTCCTTATTTGCGCATTTGAGAGAGTTTGTATACATTTTTGTATACATTTTTATACATTTTTGTATACATTTTTGTATACATTTTTGTATACATTTTTGTATACATTTTTGTATACATTTTTGTATACATTTTTGTATACATTTTTGTATACATTTTTGTATACATTTTTGTATACATTTTTGTATACATTTTTGTATACATTTTTGTATACATTTTTGTATACATTTTTGTATACATTTTTGTATACATTTTTGTATACATTTTTGTATACATTTTTGTATACATTTTTGTATACATTTTTGTATACATTTTTGTATACATTTTTGTATACATTTTTGTATACATTTTTGTATACATTTTTGTATACATTTTTGTATACATTTTTGTATACATTTTTGTATACATTTTTGTATACATTTTTGTATACAGTTTTGTATAAATTGCGCGTTACAAATGTTTGAATAAATGAAATGAAATGTTTGTCATCAACTTGCAACATTGAAAATCTGGTAGTATTGCATGTATTGCATCATGATGCGTGCTTGCGTAATTACTTAATACAAACTAAGGCTATATTCAGAGAGAATGTGCAATTATTGACTGTTCACCCCAAGCATGAGCGTAGATACTGGGGATACGCCGAATATACATACATACATATATACATACGGATATGCCTGTATATACTCGTATTCCCCGATAGATAACTAGATGCACATTTCTGATCTGAAAATCACTGAGGAAAGTCTGACGATCGAAAGGTTTGTGTCTTCAGCTCTTACTTTATATATCTTCAATAATTCCTATATAAACACACACACACACATACAAACACACACACACACGCATATGCAGTAAAGCCTCTATTTGAGCTGCATATCGTTCTATTTCTCAAATCTTCCCCTCGTAGTGTCGTTCAATTAGTGGGTGCCGCTCTATTTGTCCACTAGCTGGTGAGAAATTTTAGAAGATGCAGGGCCGTATTTAGGAGGGGGGGGGGCAAAAAGGCTACCTGCCCAGGGGCCTCAACATCTTAAGATGCCTCAATAAAGAACCCAGGGTTAAATACTTTCAACAAATCAAAGTTGTTTAGCCAGGAATGAAACAAAAGTATGCTATTTATGAGTTATCTTTCTTCATCACGGAAAATTACATTAAAACCAAACAGCGACTTTGACATATTGACCACCTAATTTGCAAAGTCCAATTCTCGTGAAGTGTCTGGTCTGTAAATACAGATACCAATACAGTTGTTTCTATACTACGAAGAAACATTGGTTTTGATTTTAAGATTGGCAGAACTGAGTATGGATCATGCTTCCTTATCACATTGGAAAAATGTGCTGTTTGTACAGTCAGGTGTGAAGAGTCCTGACGAGTGAAGGCAAACTAACATATTCATATGTATGATAATAAAACATATGCTATTTATTTGACATTGCTTTTCATAATCTTTTCATACTCGAGTGTACATATTCAGGAGAGGTCATTTTGTAAACGTGATAAAGATGACCAAAATTAATTACTGGCAGGATCGGCAATTATGATTTCCGGTTCAGCTTACAGCGACCCCGGTGAGGTTTGCTTCGCTCGCCATCCGCCTCAAGCAAGGTAGACCTTCACACATAGATTGCGCAGATGCCTCCACATGCCTAAATCCAACCCTAAAAAGATGCGTCAAATTTTATGGATGAAAAAAGAACCAGGTAAAGCGTGCATATTTATTGAACAAAAACACAAATACTGGTAAGCAATCACAAATTCACTATAAAAAATCAGGCATAGCTATTGACAATAGGGAAGAATATATATATATATATATATATATATATATATATATATATATATATATATATATTGTGTTTATAATGACGTATGTGACGAATTGCTGTTTGAAATGCGGCTGGTGTGTGTCTGTGACAAATAAGAGATTCAAATTGCATCGTCGTCGTTGGTAGACGTGTGTGTGTCTGTCTGTCTGTGTATGTCAGTTTGTATGTGTGTGTGTGTGTGTGTGTGCGCGCGTGTGCGTGTGTGCATAACGAAAAACGTCTTCCAATCAGATGCATCCAGTTTGAACGAACACACACACACACACGCACATACAAACCAACCCGCACATATGCTGGCTGCCAGACAGACAGCAGATCAATACGAGGCACGAATAGTAATGGAGATGTCTGCGAAGACGACACGGCTGATGTCACATTTCATTGAACCACATACACACAGACACACACACACACATACACACACACATACACATAGGCACTGTCATGATTGTCGAGGTGTTTGATGTTGGTGTTGAGGCAATGTGCAGAGCAAATGTTGGTTGGTTATTATCGAATGTACGCGTGTGCAGAATGAATGAGGTTTTTGGGAATTTGTTTGTTTGGACAATTTGGGCTCTTTTTATGTATATCTGTTTGGGTTTTATTTGTGCAAGTGTCACTATACTCTGCTTCCTATACATCAGTGGTTCTTTCAGTGTTCGATCCTTCGTATCGTATTTTCTTCAATTCAGCAATCCGTTCTAGCATCACATGAATTTTTCACAGGTTTATGAAGAATATAGCAATACAAACAAAGGAATCGCAGAAATTTTATATTAACTATTTATTCATACAGCTCAAAGTTCCTTTAAGAACATTAAGGAAAATGTTTTCAGTTAAAATATAAGGCATAGGCAAAACATACATTTTCTTTGATTTTTCTCATATATCCTCAGATCTCACATCTCTTCTCACAAACCCGCAGCAAAACATGTACATTTGGGGTTTCTTATCACTGATAGAATACATGTGAATTTTCTATAGCTTAGCTGCATTTACCTAACAATAATTGTGTGCAAACAGGAATAATCTACGTTTCACACCAACTTTCAACAAATACATTACAATTTAGCATATTTTACATCTTAATTTAAGTTGTTTTTTTTTAGGAAAATTGGCATTGCTAATTATAATTTGCTTATTCTAATAATTGAAAATTGAAGTATTAAATATGCATGAAGATTCTATATTGTATCGGAATATTGTTCATGGATATTGCTTTGAAAGACAATATCTCAAATGTATGTGTTTTTTGTGTAAGCTTGTGTGTGTGTGTGTGTATGTGTGTGCGTGTGTAATTAAGTTGATAAGTAAGAATTCCGTCATCATTAATAAAGAATAGGGTATATTTTCCACAGTGCCAGATATGGGCACAAGCGTGGGTAAGCCAGTTGAACCGACAGAAATATTGTACCAAGTGCAGAGAAAAAAAGGTAAAGAAAAGCATGCTGGTGCTTGGTGAAACATGAGCAGCTACATTATAAACGTCGCAATCACCCAATGAGTTCGCTCCACCAGCCTCATAACACACACACACACACACACACACACACACACACACACACACACACACACACACACACCTATATAATCGCGGTATACACAAACAGAGCCGTAGCAACCGTCCCCCGTACCCCCCGGCCGGGGGGAGCCCCCGAGTGTTGAGAGGCCCCGTTGCTTCACGTATGACAATACAATTTATCATATTATGTATAGCCTTTACCTTTTTGCTCAGATGTTTTCACCTGAGCTTGTATCATGTGATTATGCATAATAAATAAATTCATTATTTGATGGTTTATTCATAATGGGCGCCCCAAGTGTTGCCTTCGGGGGGCCCCGAGTGTTGCCTTCGGGGGGCCCTAAGTGTTGTCTTCGGGGGACCCCAAGTGTTGCCTTCGGGATGGGCCCCAAGTGCTGCCTTCGGGGGGGGGGGGCTCATGAGTCCTCGCAACGGCTCTGTACACAAACAAACATGCACGCACACACACTCACACACACACACACACACACACACACACACACACACACACACACACACACACACACACACACACACGCACACACACACACACACACACACATACACACTCATTCGTAGCAGTAATTAACCATCAAATTCATGTACGATTGTTCCGTTCAGAAAGAATCTCCGATAAAAACTCATATATCAGGAAACATCGATCAAAATCAAGTTCTTCAATGTATGAAGGAGATAAGAGAGCAAATGGAGGGCGAATCTAAGCTGGAGAAATGGAGAAAATTTGTGAAAAACTTGTTCCGGTGGTTTCTAACAGTGGCGGTGTCAAGGCGAGGCTCGGAAGCTCTCGGGCTCAAAAAAAAGTTAAAAATCTTCATCATGAACCATTCGATTGTAGTTCTTCATGTTTCGCCAAGCACCCGCATCTTTTTCCTTAGCCCCTCGGTGCCCCACCGGAGAAAGCCTGGCGCCGCCACTGGCTTCTAAGTTTTAGCGCTCAAAAAATTACGATTGGGTGCAAGCTGACCGCTCAAATTGAACCACAACTCCATATAGACTGGCTTCGCTCGTGAAAAAATACGGCATTATCCGCTCCTTATGAAAAGTTGTTTAAACCATGGATTTGTTATGGGTCCAACAATGATTTTGAATTACATGAACGATATGATAGAAGGGATTAATAGTTATATCAGCGCTGCACGTAACGACAAGATACTGAACAGTGTATTGATGTGAAACCATGCGTGTATTGTAATGGTTGCAGGACCCACTTTCCACTTGGTGGACTCCGTGGTGTAGTGGTTAGCACACCCGCCTCACAAGCTGGAGGTCCGTTGTTCGAAACCCGGCGGAGCAGAATTTCATTGGGCGAATTCTACAATTCCCACAGCCCCTGTCCACCCAGCAGAAAATGATGGTACCAGATATCAGTCATGAGTTGTGTCATGCATTCTGGGGAGGTGGTCCTCTCTAATACGTCTTACGTCCTTGTGGCGCCATGGTGCCATCTCTTGAATAGAGCTCAACATACTGACACACTTGTTTTGTGTAGGATTGCGATAATCGAATACGTCCGATCTTGCAGACTCTGATGTTTGTCTGGCATCATCCGCACTAGAACAGGATATGGACTCAATCTTATCACATTGATATTTCTCATTTCCATTGTCGTCCCATTGTTCTTCTCTCTCACTTCTCTCATATGGTCTCCATAATGACAAGCATGGCGATTGTCAGTGGTCTTATTGGAGGCGATTGATCGGATCACTTTGAAGTGGTTTCAGCTGCAACGTATGCAGCAAGTTCAATCACAAGAGCACAAATGATATTCTTCTATAAACCTCACTCGGTGTGAATTCATATAAAAACATTTTCTAGCAGGTTGTCTCTCTTCAGCGACCAGCAGTAGTCCGCGAGCATGACAGCGTCCAGCCTACCCTGGTACCTCTCCTTCATTTGACGCATGTCCTAATGAAATCTTTCTCCCTGCTCGTCGCTGATCGAACCAAGGTTTTCAGGAAACTTTTCCATGTGTGAGAAATGCATCTGTATACTCATCAAACACCCGAATTTTTGGAAGTTATTTATCATGCTATTGATGAGTGTGGCGTGGTTTGCTGCCTTCTTGTTCCCCAGGAAATTCTTCATTACCTGCACAAGCGACCTCCAGGCGGTTCACTCTAGCGTGTTCATGGAGTTTTCGAACTTTGTGTCCTTGATAAACTGCCATGTCTGTGGTTCATCGAAAATGCCGGCCTTTAGCTTATCAATGGTCACTCCAGGGAATGATTGCCACAGGTAGTTGAAGCACCTCCCATCCTTGTCCAGAGCGCGCGTGAACTGTTTCATTAGCCCAAGTTTGATGTGAAGCGGTGGGAACAAAATAGTTCCCGGTTAACAAGAGGCTCGTTTATGATGTTGCTTGCCCCAGGTTCTAACTGCTCTCGCGCAGCCCACTCTTTCTCCACATAGTACTGGACTCTGTCTCGACTGTCCCACTCACATATATAGCATGGGTACTTTGTGTACCCGGACTGCTGACCAAGTGGAAAGTTCACCATCTTAAGATCGATAAGAGCCTTTGGTGCTGCTCATATTGGATTTTGTCGAGCACGCACTTGACTGCATCATATTTCTCTTTGATATTTGTGGGGTGCGCAAGAGGAACTGAGGCTAACTCGATCCCGCTGTGGATGAGCACACACTTCAAAGGGCGCCTGCTACTGTCTATGAAGACACCAATCTCTCGGATCTCTCGGATCTCAGGAGCACCAAGTTTAACAACAAGACCGGCGATAGAAGTAGAGTAAGAGAGAAGAAGCAAGATCTGGCAGAAGTAGCTCATGCAGTGCTGATGCCTTCTACAAAAGAACGTGATACGCGTGTCCTCGCCGAGTAGATTTTTCTTTTCGAGTCTGGAAGCCAACAGTTCGGCGGAAGTTTTCGACAAACTGAGATCCCGAACCAAATCATATTGTGAAGGGGGCTGCGGACTATCTTGTATTTTATACTCTTCTTGTGTATCTCTTCTCTCGTATGCAGTGGTGGACTGGTCGTCGCCGTCAGGAAGCTCTCTGCACGCCCGTACAGGAAGTTCTTCTCAGTGAGCAACCAGACGGCGAACAGATGGAAGGTCGGGTTATTGTACGCTGCTCCGATTCTTGCGTTTGATGTCATTATGAATGATGGTGCAGAAGTAACAATCCGATTTATGCTCAGACTGCTCCATACAAACCATCGGAATCCCAAACTTCAGTGAAGTTTTCGTGTCACTCGTCTACCGCCGGAGGTGTTCACGTATGTCATGCACACCGTGTGCGATGCCCAGGACTTATCTGGTAAGTGCTCTTTACAAAGCTTGTGATGTTTTTCCTGTGCGATGTATTGACAGCGTGTATTCTCCGCAAATTTAGCAGAAAATGCCAGTATTATTCCGGCATGACCGTTGCACCTAAGCACTATCAATGCCCTCAAAAGAAAGATTGGTCAACTAGTCAGGTAGACCTATGGCTGTATCTAAAAAAATTAACCTGATTGAGCAAAACCAATGTAATATTCGGACTCATAACACCAAAATTAGTCTAAAACAGCTGAGAAAACCTTGACGATTTTTTGGCTGTTAGGTGTATATATAATAATATCAGCACCTACATCCCTTTAATTTCTTGGAGAACATCTAAATAGGTTTCTGGCTGTATAAAAACAAACATGTATTTGATATAGCGCCAAGTAGAGCAGAGGCGCGTAAAAGAGATAAACTGGTGCGAACAATATAAAGGAGTATTAGCTCATAGATGGAAAATAAATGAGCCAGACTTTACACGTAAAGTATAAAAGACGGGCACGAAGAAATACCTTCTTATACCCGGGTTCTTTATATACGGGTCTCCGGTCTCCGGGTCTATCCGGCTCTCTGATATCCGGTCTACACTGTAGATGCCATACATATTGGACTAAAGAGAAAGATACGGATATCTTGTGTCCTCCTTAAAATACTGCACTGCCCATATACTATTAATGCATAATCGGTGTGGCATTATTGGCATTGTAGCCATCAGCAGGTAGTTATTTTCAGTGTGGGGGTCGGTGAAATTATATCGGGCAATTATGCTAGTAGGCAAGTATGAGAGGCGAGGATATTTCGCAAGCTGCGGAGGATCGGTTGCGATATAGCACGTGATTGGTGACAATCCGGCTAATACCGGTTATCGCCTGTGGTAACCAGTAATAACCGTTGCGTACTGGTTATGAACAGATCAAGTGGACTATTACCGGTTTTGATTAGCTAGCTGTGACAGGGGCATGTCCAGTCATGCGAATTGGGTGGGAATATAAAAACAATTGCGAATCATTTAGACAGTGCGTTCACATCGGACTGCAGACACAAAGGGCTTTGTCTTGTAGGTTGCCATGGCTACCTACAGTCTGTTTATGAATGAGAGAAATATCTAGTAAGTGGAGAGGAAAGAGTAGAGGAGACTGTGCAGAGCGAGTGAGCTAGTGGCTGATTGAGTAATTGCGCCAGCCTGTATTGAGATTGGTGAGGGTGTGCAGGGGCGAGGGTGCCAGGAATCAATTTGCCCTCGATCATAGGCGTGCTGAGAAGGAAGGTCATTGGAGTTATGCCTCTCATTTCCCAAACTAGTGATAATTGAAATTTAAATGTATACACAATGAAAATTAATGAAGCTAAATGAAATTTAATCATATTTTCAATTCAATTTTGTGTATAGACTTTGATGAAGATGATATATATGTCGGCACCATATAATGCAACTTGCACTTAGCGGTCTCCTTCAATTTAGCACTCTGAATCCGCCATTGGCTCGGCGTCAAGCAGCCGAATGAACCAGTGCCAATCTCCGTTGTCTGTTGCGTTTCGCTGCAAACATCAAAGATGTGCAAATAATACTCGCTCATTGCTGACACACACGCACACATACACATAGACTCCTGTATATGTGTGTGTGTGCTTGTGTGTGTGCTTGATCAACAAACAGCTGGCAAATGAGGAAAGAGTTGCCAATTTCAGCAGTGGCGGATGATTGGCATATCAAGTACACTCGACCGAGCTAGCTTGAATGACCGAGAATGCCAAACACGGAGAAATCTTGTGATTCATCTCAGTGCTCCCAACAACCAGCGCCGTATAATTTAGACCAGTGGTTCCCAGCCTTGTTGTGATTGAGTACCACTTGGAGGTTCGATCAGATATCACTTTATTTACCTAATTGTACAAGTAGGACAAGTAGATCAACGACTGAACACGGCAAATTCATGTACCGAGCCCACAAGAATTTATTACCCGAAAACCTGAAGGCTTTATTTCAAACAAACAAGAGGTTCCTAAACAAATTTCTACAGAGGTTCCCGAGAACTCGAGCTAGACAGCAAAGCTTGAGCGTAAGAGGAGTAACCGTGTGAAATGAAATACAAAAATGCATCAAACAAAGTAGGACATTGAAGATATTTAAAATAAATTCATTGAAGGTATGAATCAAGATAAATGTAAATAAATCAGTGATGCTTCGACGTTTCGAGAGACGATCAACTGATTCAGCAGTGTGCCTTTATCTGTTGTAATTATTTTTATCTTGTTACGATGTCACTGTCTTTTCTGTACGTTGTCTTCATTCATTGTAAAGGGCCCACATGAAAAAAAGCACATGCTTATGTAGGTCCCTGTCACAACGATGGTGTAAATTATATGTTGGTGACAAAATACATGATATGATGATGATGAACCTGAATAAATAACTCAATGCGAGGACTGTATCAGCTTCTTCTCCACCAGCTGGTCAATGAGCGACATTACTTTGCTCACAACACATAGGAAGCATGCCCTGGTGTCATTGTTCATGACACAGAAAGTATCTGCGTACCTCCTGGAAGGTCCTCGCGTACCACTATAGTGATACGCGTACCACAGGCTGGGAACTGGTTTAGCAATATACATGTTAGTATAGGTGCTAGTATAGGTGTGTGTGTGTGTGTTAATGTCAGTATAGATGGCTATGTCATAGTTGTGCCCTATACGCGCCTTTTAACTTGTGTATGGGATTTGTAACTTGTATGTGACTTATGTAACTTATGTGTGAATTTATATGACTGGTGCGCATTTGACTAGTTGTAGTCGTGTAGTCAAGATGAATTTTGTAAGCATATAAGTACCTGAATGGCATTTTCTAGTTGTAGTCGTGTAGATCAAATACACAGTGCGCATTTGATATATGTGTGTGTGTGTGTGTGTGTGTGTGTGTGTGTGTGTGTGTGTGTGTGTGTGTGTGTGTGGGTGTGTTTGTATTACAAACTTTGTAATACAAGCATTTCGTTGTGTTTTTTCCGATGTTGTTTTTCTTCAGTCCCTTTCTGTATCTGTTGATAATTAAGAAAGAACTTTGTGAATAACTCTGAGAAAATGCAGTCACGAGCAATGCTTTGGTTTCGATTAAGTGTGCAACTTTCATGCGCTAATTTATGATACATTTAATATCATGTGTGAGGCAACGGGCTTCTCAACACACTGAAGTCTACTGTGTGTGTGCGTGTGTGTGTGTGTGTGTGTGTGTGTGAGCATGCAAATGTGGGCCAATGACGGATTCAGGCAGGCATTACGCCACTTTCTGGTCCGATATGTGTGATTTATCAATCATAATAATTTTTTTAAGTTCTGTGCACGCCACTGATTTGCGCGTGTGTATGTGGATGAATGAATTATGTTGCATTGTCCGAGTGGCTTGCGGTGTGGGTCACTTTGCTACTCATTAGCCAATCGATATTCATACACATACATAGACACACACACACACACACACACACACATACACACACACATACACATACACACACACACACGCACATATAAGTTCAACAAGCCGCTGACCCACCCTGTGTGTTTGTATATCTGTGTGCTCGGGGGCGACTATATTCGTGTGTGTGTGTGTGTGTGTGTGTGTGTGTGTGTGTGTATGTGCTTGTGTGCGTGTTTAACACCGCCGCCGTGAGTGGGTGGACATTTAGTGTTCGATGTCCATGGGGACGTAACGTGCTGCTCCAACTAATTATCAGGTGTGTATATGCTTATAATTGACATTATCAGTACATGTGGTATTATAATTAATATTTTTTTAGTTATATATTTTGTGTTGAGTGGTAAATGATAGTTTCTTGTATTTCTTTTGGATTGTTCATTGTTTACCTTGTTTTTTGTTAATTATTGCGCTTCAATAACACTATGGGTTTTTCATCGATAATTCTAAATTCACTACACTTAATTCTTGCCAATTATTCAATTTATTGTGACGTTTATATTGTGTAAATTTCAGTGCGAATATCTTTGGAGTGCTTACGGTACATGGGACCACCGCAGGGTGGTAATAGTGCTTGCACTCTTCCCATGCTACTGGACTTGCCTGTAGTTATAGAAAATATTAATAATATTTTTATCATTATTAATGTACAGCGTCAACATTGGTGTGCTGTCTGTACGCAGTCCCAATCAACTGTTCAACAAATCATTTCATCTATTATCAAATATGATGGTAATAATGTAGTCATGATGATAATAATGTAGTTATTATGATAATAATGTAGTCATAATGATAATAATGTATTCATGATGATAATAATGTGTTCATGATGATAACAATGTAGTCATGATGAGAATAATGTAGTCATGATGATGATAATGTAGTCATAATGATAATAATGTACTCATGATGATGATAATGTAGTCATGATGATAATTATATAGTAATGATGATAATAATGTAGTCATGATGATAATAATGTTTTCATGATGTCAATGTAGTCATGATTATAATAATGTAGTCATAATGATGATAATGTATTCATGATGATAACAATGTAGTCATAATGTTAATAATGTAGTCATGATGATGATATTGTAGTTATGATGATAATGTAGTTATGATGATAATGTAGTCGTGATGATGATAATTTAGTCATGATGATGATAATGGATTCATGATGATAATAATGTAGTTATGATGATGATACTGTAGTCATGATGATGATATTGTAGTCATGATGATAATGTAGTCATGATGATAATGTAGTTATGATGATAATGTAGTCATGATGATTATAATGTAGTAATGATGATAATAACGTAGTCATGATGATGATAATGTAGTCATGATGATAATGTAATCATGATGATGATAACGTAGTCATGATGATGATAATGTAGTCATGATGATAATGTAATCATGATGATGATAATGTAGCCATGATGATGATAATGTAGTCATGATGATGATAATGTAATCATGATGATGATAATGTAATCATGATGATGATAATGTAGTCATGATGATGATAATGTAGTCATGATAAAATAAATAAATATAAATTTACGCATTTGAACACAGCAGTGGAAAGGCTAATGTTCGCGTGAATTTATGCATGGGCAAAGCCTCACGGCCCCGGCTGGCACACCGCAGGTCCGGCCGCACGGGTTTTGCAGTCACCGCCAGCACAGAAACTGCACGGCTGCGCGCACACAAAACCCGCAGTGCGACAATTGGGCTACCCTTTCAGAAACGGACCCAAACGTTTCACCTCGCCAGGGAATCGAACCCTGGACCTCTCGTGCACAGAGCGTGCGTCTTAGCCACTCGGCTACGAGGCGGATAGTCATGATGATGATAATGTAGCCATGATGATGATATTGTAGTCATGATGATGATAATGATGTGATCGTGATGATGCAATATCAACAGTTTGGTGGCATGATGAAGAAAGAGCGTTGTTTCAGTGCGAGGAAGAGGTCGGTGTTGGTTGATGCAGCTGTTATTCTGCTGGTGTTGGGCGCTGCCTCATGGACGGTGCGATCAGTCGTCATACGACCATGTGAGATCAGTACCAATCTCAACCTTTTCCTCTCTGTTCATCTTGCGAAATCTGCGGTTTTCTTGCAGCTGAGGATGTTATTTATCTGATACGTTTGATCCCGCTGCGGTCACGGGTATCTTTCCTAGCCAACTAACTAACTCAACTAACCTAGCTTAACTAACTCAACCTAACAAAGCCTTACGCAATGCCACCTAGACTACAGGCCCTTCCACGAAATTATGACGTCATCGCTACGTCACAGTGGTTCGTGTATTGTTTCAACTGTCAGCATGGCAGTTGCACGTTAGCGAGCGCACGTGGTTAGTGTTTTCGCGTGTTTAGTGTTTTATCGCGTGCTATTCTTGGCGATAATTGACGTATTTAGTGAGTTTCACTTCAGTGTGGTTTAGAGTGAAGTGCGAATTTGTCAGATTTCGTGTCAAGTGTGATTTGCGCATCCATTTTGTGTTCATCACTCGGATGATTCTGCATATCATCATCCTGGACATTTTGCTGCGGTCAGAGTTTTCGGTTAAGTGGATATATTCAGTAAAATATGTACATCTCTTCGTATGTAAGTAGTTTTGTATTAATTAAATGCTAATGTTAAATAATGTATCACTATATTGATATTAACGTCAACTGATGTTTGCACAGTTTAGTGTTTGGGTATCGATTTTCGTCTAGCTGGATAACATTTGGATGACGTTTTTGTAATGCTTATATTATAGGTTTCACTTAATTCACTTGCGGTACGGTTATATCATTGTAGTGAGATTCGTTTCAGTATGTGTGGGCTTAAGCGTCTTGTATTTGCTGGCTTGGAATTATCCCTAGTTTTCGCAAGGTGCTGACGAGGATTGTAGATATCACGTGGCGGATATCGAGGGTCTAGGCTAAATGTGTAAGGATTCGATAACATTGAAAACGCTAATTCTTAAAAAACGCTTAAGTATCGCACAAAAAACGTTTCTATATTTTTCATAGAGTTTAGGCTAGGTTAGTTTAGCGTTCTGATGAAATGTGCTGCCTTTGCAGGAGGCGAGGGACTGGAAGAAATTCTTTAAATGAATTTTTATCAATGTAATGTTCTTGAATCCTTACAAATTTAGCGTCAACCGATATCGAGTGTTGTGTGGGTGAGTGGTGCTTTCTTGTGAGACAGTGAAACCCCACGCGCATCTCTCTTTCAGTACACGTGTATCTGTTTCTGTGTGCGTCCTGCATTTTAGTGAATGTTGGTGTTCACATCCACATAAATAATTTAAGTAATAACTAGGGCTATTAAAAAGTATCCTAAAAACAGAAAATAATAACCTAAAATATACATGTGCTCCTTCGCAAAGGCTAAATTATGTGTGTGCGTGAGCATAGTACATGTATGTGAGTGTCCACGTCTACATGTAAGAATAATTTGCTGACTGTATTATTATAAGGGGGCACTGATTCGTCTCATGAGTTCAAGCGTGGGAAAATGACACCGTCTCACGCTGCAAGCATCACATGATACTCCCTGTCTCGTGCGTATTGACAAGTGTTACTGCGCATTATCGAGTATAAAGAGCTCAGACGTTACATTATCCCACGCTCCAAACATGTACTCTGGCTCATGTGAATTTCTCAATATGATGAGAAGTAATCCAGCGTATCCAAAAGCATATACATTAGCCAGTGCCACAGAATAGAATATAATAGTAATAGCAAACAAATTGGCAATAAATAGCAAGCAAATGTAAGCTTAGTAACAACAACAAAAACAACAACACATGTATTTGATATAGCGCTCTAATTATCATAGGCGCGAGGAACGGCTAGTTATAAAATGTATACAATGTGGAATTAACAAAACAGTATCGCATAAACAAAGATATAAGCAGCGATATACTATGAAGGAACAGCTGAAAATAACTACGGATCAATTTATTCAGATAATTTTGCGTTGGTGGACAATTTGCAATGTGAGGACACCATATAAAGGCTCGAGGTTGAGAAATGTTTAAGCTCATCCGTTGACTGGTTCAGCTGCTGATGCTAGGCATATTTTTTGGAGCATTTTCTGAAATGGTTGGACGAGTGGAGGTTAGGGAGCAATATGGTCGGCTTGACTAAAGAGACGTTTATGGCTGTGTATCACACAACGCATTTACTTTGTGAAATCATGCAGTATTGTGTAAATGAGTTAGGTTTGTCATACATTTTGCCAGGAAAGTTTCAGACGGATTGTTTGGAGGAGCGGTTTGGTCAGTACAGGAGGTTGTCAGGTTGCACTTATAACATTTCCAATCGTCAATTGTTCGAGTGCGAGAAAAAATCAGAGTAAGATCATTGATGGATTTAAAATTGCCCGTGCTCAAAGGTAGTATCACACTAAAAGATGTTACATGTTCACTAGAATACCATCCCGATAGATTAAGACAGGCAGCCGAAGGTTTTATTATTTATATTTGTAGTGCAGATATCGAAAATTGTCAAAAATATCTCCCTGTCATTGTTTATGTAACCGGTTATTGCTCCTATTCTATTTAAAAAAACAACACTGTGATTCGTGTAAAAGTATTTTAACTGACAAAGATGAAACATTGTCAGCCGAACACTTTTCATATGTTAAAGGAATTGATAGAGGATTTTTACAGTATCCTAGCGATATCGTTGTTAATATTGTCATGTTTTCTTATTTAACTGATAAAAAATGTTTTGAGGCTAGGGAATTTTCGACTGTAGGTAGGCAAAGGGAAATTGCTCTTTTTCACGTTTTGCAACAGCTCAATGACCACGGAATCATGTTTAATACCTCGCATTGTGTTAACAACCATAAACTAGATTCAGTTGTAGAAAAAATTGTGTGGGCGAGTGTGAATGTACTTCTTAATAATTATTATTCCGATCAAAATTCATGTATTTGTGCCAAAAATTTCAAACGAAAACTGTCTACGTTGTCGCGTGTGTAATCGTTGTATGTGTGTGATTTGCCTGTGTGGTTTTATAATATATTCAATTGTTAAGCTTACAATTGATTTTAACTGTGCAGAAGTGTATTAAGTATGATAAAGTGTGTATTATTGAAAACCAGAGCGATGATAGGGTTCCTGCACTAGAAAAACTGAGTGATTGCGGTGTTATGCTTGTTTACTTGTACTGTTCTAAACATCGTAATTTACAATTAATTGCTGAAAATTTTTGTGCACCTCTGTAAATGTTTTTCTGAACAATAGTTGTTGTGACAGAAATTTATCTACGATTAATTAGAGAAATTGAAGCGAAAACGTTCCGCATTGTATCGTGTATGGTCGTTGCATGTTTGTTTTTTTACTGTTTTATGCCTGTGTGCGCTTATAATATATTCAGTTATTCTATTTGCAATTGTATTTGAAGCTTCTTATGTTGGTAACATGATTTTCAAACTTAATTGAGCCGGAATGCAAGTCAAACACCCGCACTAAGCACAATTTCTAATAACAACGCGTATCGCCCGTACGAGTGAAGCCACCGCAATCGATGGCGTCATACTTTCGTGAAAGGGCCTGTATCTAGGTGGCGTTGAGCCTTACGTAGCCAAACGAAGAAAGTGGAAGATAATCGGGACTGAGTCTAGACCAAACGTACCCTAGACGAAATATCCTGTTTTCCGTCTTTTTTACAATTTGATTCCTGGCTGCCCATGACAGTGGTGATTCTTCAAGAGGAGGACATGTCACTGAAACAGACCCTGGATCAAGTGGCCTCTCAGGTGACGTCATCAAGCAACGTCACACTTCCGGTTAGCGTTGAGCCGCAGTATGTACTGCTCCAACATCAGCAATCAGGGCAGACGGCGCGAGATACAGGTAACACAGGTAACACAGGTGTTCAAACGTACGCCTGCCACACACACAAACATAAAATGTATACAATATTAAAGTGATATTTTATGTTTTCATTTGCTAATGGTTGTTCACGACTTATTTGGCTAGAAATACAAAATGAGTCGTTACTGTAAAATATTTTTCTCTGAAATCTGCACCCGGGAGAGAATTACGCACCACATGGCTACTCTACTCCACACAAAGAATATTGAAAAAACACGTTATTTACTCTATTTATATTTTATAATTTTCTAACGTTCTAAACAAAAGGTCCAGTAAAAGTCAGCAAAACAGTGTATATTTGATGGAATATTTTCTGTTATGTTTTGACTGAATTGTCGGCTGTGTTGGCAGTGTGCCAGGCGTCGGCGGGCTCGACCTGGTCAGCGGTCGTTGACCTCAGTTGGCAGGGCGTTGACCTGCGTCCCACATCAGCCAGTCTGCCGCATGTCAGAGTTCAGGTGACCAATCAGCCTGTTATTCAACTGACAATGGACTACCTGCACTTTCTCAACGCCACAGATGCCGTGCTGATTCTGAACGAGCGCAAAGGTGAGCTGGGAGAATATTTGAAAATGAATTCGTCCAATGAATGAATATATTAGGTAAATAAATAGATTATTGCAAAATCTTAAATACATTTAGTCAGTTTTCTTAATATATATTATATTATAATTAGGGTGACCTTTTGGTGCGCTAAAAATAAAGAAATGTTGCGCTAAAAAATCCTAAAAGTTGCGCTAAAAAGTTGCACTTAAAATTTTGCAAACATTTCACTAAAACATTTAAAGGTAGTGATAATCACTGACTTATGAAAAACATACTTTTGTGAGGAAAATTTGTACTTTTTACAGTCTATAACTATTACTACAATACGTTTTGAGCACTCGCGCTTGTGCTAGGATTGCATGATTCATTAGCTTCAACTGTCACCTCACTGGCGACTTGGATGCGCTAAAAATCGCAAATAGTTGTGCTAAAAAGCTGAGCTCAATGTTTCGCTAAAAATTGTCAATTTTAAATAATAGGATAATAAAATTTAAACACTGAAATAACACTTTGATAGTTTCACGTTTTTGTTTCTACTAAATTATGCATTTTGAGCATTCGCGGTTGCGTTAAGATTGTGTGTTTCTCATGCTTGTCTAGTCTGTCGAGTCTGTCGCACTGATGCCTGGTAGTGGCATTTAAATCTACAATATAATTTGATAGACTCACTCGATGTTAATTTTCTTAAATGTTCCAAGGTCTAAACAGATTTTGCAGATAAAACATTATTTCATTATGCGGTAATATTATTCAAGTACTCTTGATCTAACTAGTTGCTCTAAGGTTGCTCAAAAAGTATATAAATTTATATATATATATGTGTGTGATATGTGTGTGTGTGTGTGTGTGTGTGTGTGTGTGTGTGTGTGTGTGTGTCCGTATGCAGTGCTATGCACACGCAGGATGTCTAGCACCACACACGAACACAATGTTCACACACCTTCCAGATACATGCTTACCGAGTTTATGTTGACAATACATGAACATTTGCTGCATTGTACACCTTTACAACTGACAATTTTTCTTGATAGTGTGAAACAGTTGTTCTAAAAGTTCAAATTTGTCTTAAATCTAAATAGCTGTTTTTAAAAATGAAAAAGTTACAAAAGTTGCGCTAAAAACAAAAAGTTGCAAAAGTTGCGCTAAAAACAAAAAGTTGCAAAAAGTTGCATTTATAACTTATTTAATAAATACCTCAGATCAATAAAATATTGATTTTTGGGCTCCTTGTGATGAGCAGATTCTATGATAAAAAAGTTGCATTTGCAACAAAAGGTCACCCTAATTATAATATTTACAAATATTTAATTTAAACTGAACATGATTGGTTAAAACAACAAAAATTAATACACTAAGTTAAATTTAATAATGATGAATTGAATTAAATAATGATAAATTGAAGGACATTTTGACAATGCAAGCAAATCAGTTGTTGTATTTTTTCCTGTGCCGATATGCTTTTATAGGTGAAAAATATTAATATTTCACTCAGAACAAAATTAAACCAGTCATAAGAGTCTGGTGCACACACACTTATGTCGACAAAAAATGGTGTGTGATTTTGTTTTTGTTTTTTAAATATATAAGCATTAATTATCAAATTCAGCGCTTAATTATTTCTGACGTCCGTGTTTTTTTCTTCACATTCTTGGCATATTTTTTGCGTTAATATTATTATTATTGGCACAGTCTTAGAACGCAAGAAGTTAACATATATAATTTGAATTTATTTATTCTTAAGTCTTAGTTTTTTAGCCGGTCTAATCTTATTTGCATCAAAGAATAAAAAACAAATTTGCTTTAAAATGCGTGACAATATTTGCGCTTTTGCAGCGCTGCGCAAATATATAAAAAACGCACGTATTTGTGTGTGTGTGTGTGTGTGTGACTGTGTGTGTGCAAATATGTGAGCGTGTGCGTGTATGTGTGCGTGTATGTTTGCATGCGTGTATGTGTGTGTTACTTATTGAGGCGCAATTATAGGGAACAAGAGGTAATATGTATTTACATTTGTGTGTGTGTGTGTGGGTATTTAGGTATGTGTTTGTGTGTGCGTGTGTGTGTGTTGTCGGCTTATTTTGGTTAATCATGTTGTCAAGCGGATTTTAATATTGATAAACAGCGATGCCTGGTGATGTCACCGGTGACATTGACAGCGACAATCGTGTCATTATTGATTGCATTAAAAAATAAATGCCATTAGTTTCTTGCACAGCATTTTTTCGGCCAAAAAAATCGCTGTAATGTGCTAAACTCTGTCGTTATGTCTATGTATGCGTCGAGATACATATATCCGCTTTTTCCCCTAAAACCAATATGATTTTAGACATATTTTGGCATGTCATAATGTCATAATGTTGTTATTATGGGCGTAAATCCTGGGGGACATTTGGGGTAATATACCCCCGACAAATTGGTTGCGGGTATGAATATGCTATTATACCCCGCGATAATTCTGCTGAGTTAAGTTCATTGGGTATATTATCATCAAAATAAGCATAGCAAAAAAGTAACAATATACGACAAGTGTGTGTGTGTATGCAATTATATGCAATATATTTTTCATTGATGTATATGTGTTGTAATTGAATAGAAATATAATGGTTGATGATCTCATGTAATTGTTCAACTGACTCAAATTTGAACACTAATGCATGATGACCGTCATGCCCCCGAGCCTCGACACAAATCCACGCCCTTGATTGTAACTGGTGTGATAGTTATTGTTACTATTATTGCTGTTGTTGCATGGTGGCCGATTCAGACATTCAGCAGGCGGCGGCAGTGCTGCTCGGAGCCAGTCTCGTACGACTGGTATTAATGCAGGGCGGTCGAACAGCGGCCAACATGAGCGCCCTCGCCAACATCCGTCCATCTCCCGCCTACTATGTGGTACTGGGCGACTCTTTCACCGCACAACAAGTTGTATGGCAGGTGAGCCGAGTGATAGATAGATAGATAGATAGATAGATAGATAGATAGATAGATAGATAGATAGATAGATAGATATATAGATAGATAGATAGATAGATAGATAGATAGATAGATAGATAGATAGATAGATAGGTAGATAGATAGATAGATAGATAGATAGATAGATAGATAGATAGATAGATAGATAGATAGATAGATAGATAGATAGATAGATAGATAGATAGATAAATAGATAGATAGATAGATAGATAGATAGATAGATAGATAGATAGATAGATAGATAGATAGATAGATAGATAGATAGATAGATAGATAGATAGATAGATAGATAGATAGATAGATAGATAGATAGATAGATAGATAGATAGATAGATAGATAGATAGATAGATAGATAGATAGATAGATAGATAGATAGATAGATAGATAGATAGATAGATAGATAGATAGATAGATAGATAGATAGATAGATAGATAGATAGATAGATAGATAGATAGATAGATAGATAGATAGATAGATAGATAGATAGATAGATAGATAGATAGATAGATAGATAGATAGATAGATAGATAGATAGATAGATAGATAGATAGATAGATAGATAGATAGATAGATAGATAGATAGATAGATAGATAGATAGATAGATAGATAGATAGATAGATAGATAGATAGATAGATAGATAGATAGATAGATAGATGGACATTTCAATCACATTCTAAAATACTGTGCATATACTGGAAAAATACATGAAGGTATAAACAAACAAACAAACAAACAAACATATATTTACTATAGCGCCTGTAAAAACACGGGCGCGCATAACTTAAAGACGAACAACAAAGCGTAAATACATATATACATATACATACATACACAAACATGCACTTATACATATGCACACATACACAAACATGCACTTATACATATACATACATACACAGACATGCACTTATACATACACATATACACATGAGTTTTTATAACAATAAGGAGGAATAGAAAATGGATAGCTGAATGGAATCATAGTTTGGCGAAAGGAGTGAGAGTGTGAGAAGCAGGATCAAACGAGATGTCAAAAAGGTGATTTTGAAGTCGGGAAGCAAACATGCGGTAGGAAGAAGATGAAATAATATGAGAAGGAAGATAATTATAGATGCGCGGACCGAAGAAAGTAAAAGATTTAGAGGACCACGAAGATTCATTAGTGGCCCGAGGACAGATGAGGGGAACAGGTCTACGAGAAGAAACATTATCAGAACGAGTTAAAAGACTGACTAGGTAGGGCGGTTGACTAGGATCATGAAGGAGTTTGAAGATTAGACAGCAAAGGCGAAAGTGGATACGAGAGACAATTGGAAGCCAACGAAACTTAAATAGAAAACTGGAGGTATGACGCCAAGGAGTAGGGTGAAGAACAAATCGGCAAGATTGGTTAAGAACACGTTGTAGTATTTTTAGGGAAGAACGAGGTAAGCTAAAGTATAGTGAGTTGCAATAGTCTAATCTAGAGAGTATAAGAGAATTAACAAGTTTAATAGATGAAGATTGATCGAGACAGGGACGAATGGGATAGAGTGAACGTAGGATCTGACGACAAGTGCGTGCGACGGAGCGAATGTTATCTACAAAGGAGAGCGAAGAATAAAAAATAATACCAAGATTTCTAACGGTAACGGCTAGAGGAACTGAGAGCAGGGGAGGACTAATGCGCGGAGGATGAAGAGGGAGAAACTCAGACTTTGAAGTGTTGATGAGAAGATTGCGAGCTGCAGCCCAAGAAGAAATATCAGAAAGCACGTCAGATAGCAGGGAAGGAGAATGAAAAGGAAGCGGGATGTAAAACTGAATATCGTCAGCATAGATATGAAAACTTATAGAGTGTTTACGAAGAATAGGACAAAGAGAAGACATGTACAGATTAAATAACAAAGGACCAAGAATGGAGCCCTGTGGAACACCATGACGTAGAGCAACCGAAGAAGAGACACAGGAATTAAATTTCACAGCATAAGTCCGACCACTGAGATATGATTTGAGAAGGGAGAGAGCACTAGAGCAGATACCAAGATGAGAGAGATCACGAAGAAGAATAGAGTGATTAACCAAATCAAAGGCAGAAGACATATCAAGGAGAACAAGCAAGGCAGACCGATGGTAAGAGAAGTGGGATAAAACGCCATTGGTTACAGAGATAAGAACAGACTGAGTGGAATATGAAGGACGGAAGTCAGATTGGTAAGGATCAAGAAATTGGTTAATGAAGGGAGAAAGTTGAGAAGAGATGGCAGATTCAAGAAGTTTGGAAGGGAAGCTGAGAAGAGAAATAGGCCGATAATTTATAATAACAGTTGGATCTAACGTGGGTTTTTTTAAGGATAGGGTAGATTGTAGCATGTTTATCAGCGAGAAAAGCGCCATGGAGGAAAGAACTATTAATCAAATGAAGAAAATAGGGCAAAAGGGAAGGAATCAATTCAGAAATTGCCTTAAAATTTATAGGATCAGAAGGAGAGAACGACAATTTAGTTGATGAGATAAGGGCAGTTAAGTCAGTCACACATAGATGAATGAATGAATAATACGTTAAAACCCTACTTTGATTCATTATATATTGATACGGCATATATTCGTCGTTAAAATTTCAGAGGTTCACGTCAGGATTAAGTGCATTAAATTTTGAAACTTTCATTCAACACAAAATTATAAGTGAAGTTGTTGAAAATATAATTTGTATTTTAGCAGGTCTGCTCTGCAACAAAACACGTTATTTGGACGGAATATTGAGTTATAATCGATGTTTGTGTCAGTATGTGAATATTAAATGTTGAGTCATTTCTGTGTGGACACTTGCCTGAGATCGTTTGATCACATCTGAGCTACCAACACCAACCGAAGACCAATTAAAATGGTTTATTTGGGAAAACGTTTGTGCGTCGTGGACGATCGAACCATTCATCAACGTTCGACTAAACCTCGCTCGAATGCAAACAACCAAACTATCTCTCCTCAGCAAGTAAAATCTCGCTTTGGAGACATGTTTTACGCTGAAAGACCGGACGAAAAGTGGACCAGTCCGAGAAAGAACATTAATAAGGATCTGGTACCAAAGACGATACCTATTTCCACCTGCAAATATCCATACTTGGATAACATGCACCGTGAAGGAGCGAGGAAAGAGGCTTCTCGCATTAACCAAAACCAGAATAAGCCTCGTAAACAGAGAATGCCCGCTTTCGATGAGATTTTCCTCAAAGAAAATCTAAAAAGCAAATTCATCAGCCAGACGAAGAACAGCAATGATCTGGCAAAGAAGATGACATCGCTTCCCCAACACAGGACACCACAATGCCCTTCTAAGCCTCCTAGAGATATGAGAGAACATGTCCCACATTTTTCACAAACAAGACAAGACACTCCTACAAGACAACCACATGCTGGAGTCACGGATAATACTGTCGGGGCAGCACACAAACGGAAAATTATTAGACAGAGGACGAATGACCAAAAATGTCCAGAGTCGAAAATATCGGCCAATATCCCAAGCAGGGTTTCCGGTCCGACTTGTGTGAGTCGTGACAGGAAGAAAGAAGTCGGTGCTACTGCATTCCAATTTGCTGCTTGTTCCAGTGCCAATCAGCATCGACGACATCATTACACCACTTCATCTACCAAGAACAAACAGTGCCATCATAATACGACCCACTGTAGGCAGCGTGAAGTGTCCTCGCCTCACAAATACCCAACCAAAGCCCGTCCTACTCACTCCGCCAAGGACAGCAAAGTGTCCAGTAAAGTTCCCTCTCTCCAGGCACGTCTAGGAGGCAGACAACAACAGCTTGGCCATCCTAAAGCGCTTGAAAGTAGTATTGCAAGCGTTTCATCATCTTCAACCTCGATGGTGACAGCAAAAGAGACATTTGAGTGTAACAGCGGAGATATCATCGACTGTGGGACGCGAGGAACACATCGTGGTTACAGTGCTGATGCTGGAAGAGCCGAGAAACCACGGTGTGATGTTCTGCGTGTTATTTTGGCGGCCATGCAAGATGATGATGCAGCCACTGAACGCCTGGTTCCCTGCGCTTACACACGGTCGACCGACATCACCACAGCGCGACTGAATCGTGAACCAGCGCCAAGAAAGAGCGGCAATGCAAATCACTGCCAGAACAGGAAATCGGCCAATACGTACAATAGAAAGTGCACGGTGATAAACGCAGGTGCAAACAACAAAAATCCCCAGCAAAATCCCCAGTCCACTAGAACCAGGCAAAATGTGGGATTGTGTAGAGCACGTGTGCAGCCACTGAAGAACACAAAACAAAATTTCTTCACATCTGATCACGACTTCACAAAATAATGTGTCTGCACGAAACTACACGTGTATTACTGGGCGCTCAAACCAACGAGCTTTGTCACTGTTGATTTCAATAAAACATCCGTGACAAATTTGGTCTCTCAATTTTGATACGATCGTCGAAAATGCAATTATTTTAAATAATAATATTATTATTAGAATCATTGAGCCAGGTGGAATGGGAAGAGCGAGAACGCTATAAATGACATGATTGTCATTCGCATGTATATATATATATATATATATATATATATATATATATATATATATATATATATATATATATATATATATATATATCTATAATAATAAAGCTCAACGTACGTGTGTGAGTGTGTGTGCAGAACGGCACATTGGTGTATATATATATTGGTGTGTGTGTCTGTGTGTCGATATGCCATGACTCACGTGCATTGCAGCGAGCGTTTGCAGCGAGCGCTTGCAAATGCCCAGTGGCGTGCAGAGTGCGTAGTAAAACAGAGTGTTTAAATAAGTACATTGTCGTGCATGTGCGTGTTCCACAGGCGTTTTTCGAGTGGATATGTGTAGCTTACCAATATTGTAATTGTAATTAACATTTATTTTTCTACTGGTGTTTGTTTTTCACCATTATTCTACACACTGCGCCATTCAGTTGAGCGGTTGCTAGAAACGCCCATGCGAGATTGCCACCTCAGGCACACACACACTCACATACACACTGACATACATGCACACACACACACATACACACTGACATAGATGCACACACACACACACATACACATATACAGGTACACACACACACACACATACATACACAGTGTACAGAACGGCACACTGATGTATATATTGGTGTGTGTGTCTGTGTGTCGATATACCATGACTCACGTGCATTGCAGCGAGCGTTTGCAAATGCACAGTGGCGTGCAGAGTGCGTAGTAAAACGGAGTGTTTAATTAAGTACATCGTTGTGCATGTGCGTGTTCCAGAAGCGTTTTTCAAGTGTATATGTGTAGCTTACCAATATTGTAATTGTAATTATCATATATTTCTCTATTGGTGTTTGTTTTTTACCTTTATTCTACACACTTTTGTCATTCAGTTGAGCGATTGCTAGAAACTTCCCTGCCAGATTGCCACCACATCTTTTCTGCGAACTGTTCTTCCCAGGAATTGCACACACGATACCGTTTTGCATTTTGTATTGGTATGTGTGTCCGTGTGCCGAAATTCTATGAACGAACACGTGTGCAGCCAGTGTTTGTATGCGTGTGCGTCTGTATGTGCGATGCGAACTTATATAATGTCGTGCACACGGATTGTGCAACATTTTGATGATCAGACGGCGATTCTGTCGCAGGCTGGTTAAACATACCAGAACCGTAATACCAATATTCGCGTGCCTTTGGCACTAATAGTTGAAGCGCGTATCCGACTCAATGTGAGTATGAACACTTGAATTTTATATGCCTACACTACTTATTGAATTATATGTGGTTACACTTGTTATTTTCGAGACGCACGTAGTGCGGATCTACTAGCGACCATAACCGCACGAAGTGCGGAACTTGTCGCTAGTATATATATATATATGGCTATATATAGCTAGATTGATGGATAAGTAGACAGCTAGACAGACAGGCAGACAGAGAGACAGACAGACAGAGAGACATACAGATATATACACACATACCACCACACACTGTGCGCGTGTGTATTGTGTGTGTGTTTGTGTGTGTGTGTGTTGTGTGTGTGTTTGTGTGTGTGTGTGTGTGGATAGGCCATGAGCGAAGGCTTGGTGACCAGTGGCGACACCTGGTGGACAATTGTGTTAACAAATGGAGCTGACGGAGCATCGTTCAATCGCGCCGTGTTTCAGACTGCCTTCACTCTGGCCTCGCCTGACCGCAACACTCACGTACATCGCCCATCATTACACCATCAAGACATGAATTCAACACTGTTTAGCATTTGCTAGGAAAATAAAAATGAGAGAAAGATTGATTCACAGGCGTGTTTTTTTTGTTAAGGACGATATAATGCTTATCTGTCTAGTGTGATCCAATTTTTATGTTTTAGTCTTTCTTGTCTCGTCTAGTTTCTCATCTAGTCTTGTTTTTTTCTTTTCTAGTCTTTCCTAAGCACTGCAACCGCGCTGTACAAAAGTATTTCAGTACGTTGAAATTCACCGCTTTATTTGTATTCATCTTTTTCTCTTTCGCAAATTACTTGAAGTGTATGCGAATATTTATCACAACTCCAACACACTCAAACACACACACACACACACACACACACACACACACACACATTCAGACACCAGAGATGGTTGCAGACAATGCCTACAGAGCAATACTGGAGTCCTTCGTTCTCATGGCTCAGGAGAATTCCAACGAGGCCAACGTTAAGTTGGCTCTGAGCTGCGAAGTACCTGCACCTACAACTAGTGCTACTGCTGCCAAGACTGGCATGACTTCTGGCCTGACTCAAACCGAGTTCTTCAGCAAACTTCAAGCGGTCATTAACACACACTCACACAGATACACCGACGCACACACACAAAGACACACACACATACACACACAGAGGTACACATAGGCACACATAGGTGGAAGAACACCATAAACTCGCTAGGATCATTGAAAGAAGCATTTTTATGCTATATACGTGATTTGCTGGATTAGAATTGAATGTTTGGATTCATATATAAATGTCATATTGAATTGTTTGTTGTTTTGTTGTTGTTCTTTGTTATTGTTGTGCTTCCACCGCTGTTGTTCGATGGTGGTGGCACACCCGACTCACATGCGAGAGGTCCGTGGTTCGAATTCCGGCGGAGGAGTATTTCATTGGGCGAATTCTATAATCCAACAGCCCCTGTCCACCCAGTGTTGAATGATGGTACCAGATATCAATCATGTGTTGTGCCGTGCATTCTGGAGAGGTGTCATTCTTTAATAAGTATTCCGTCCTTATGACACCATAGCGTGGAGAGGGTTGGTTCTGCGGTGGCAGCGAGCTGTACGGGACACACCTGTGTGTTCATAAGCTTCGGTTTCCTCCCGTGTAGCAGCTGTCACTTGAGGCCTTTAACTTTTTTAATGTGTTTGAGAAACTGTGGGTTTCATACTCTATTTGAGTTTGAGCAAAATAAACAGTGTTTTTATTCTCCACAGAAAAACATACGCACACACAGCTCTTTGCTTCCATTTTTGTTATCAATGTGGGTGACAACTTTTTTTTTTGTCAAGATTGTCAATCGGAATGACGATTTGCTGATAAATCCGGACGACACCTCATCTGGCGCCACGCAAACTGCAGTGACCATTATGCCCGCCGTCAGCTACACTTTACAGCAGACGACATCCGCCGCACAGATGACGCCACTTGGACAGTGGACCTCACAGCGTCGCCTGCAAATTGTCGACAATTACGCCGCAGTCAAGATTCGTCGCCGTCTGAGGGTGGGAGTGATTCAGGTACTCATATGGCCTACATCATCGGTCCTCAGCCTGGGGGAAAATTACCCACAGGTTGTCAATTCACCCCAGGGGAAAATTACCACTGGGAGTACTTATCAATTTAGTTATTTACCCTCTGGGGTAACTTGACCCCTGGGGTATTTTACTCCAATGCTTATTGATCAATTTTTAAATTAATCCTTGGTTATTTACCCTTAAATTACCCCTGGGGTGATTTATAATTTTTTTAGTAATGGAGGGGTGACAGAAAAATGTAGTTCAGCTTAGTCATATATATCAAAGTTGAGAACATTCTTTGAAAGGGGTAACACACCTAATGTGTCATGCTAAATTGGGTAACAAGCTTAAGAAAGGTTGGCAACCACTGGCGTGCACGAATTATACATGTGTGTGCGTATGCTGAAGTATGAGAGAATATATAGGTGTGTATTATGGTTACTCAGAGTGTTGTGCTGTACACAGTATACACAATACGCGAAGACATTCGTGCATAGAATATTTTCAATCCCCGATTAAAGTTTCGATGTCCATTCTGCGCGCACGAATATAACATTTTCCTATTTATAATTACATGCAAGCATGCACACACACACACACACACACACACACACACACACACACACACACACACACACACACACACACAATACACACACACACACACACACAATACACACACATACACACACATCCACACAGACACATAAAAACATACCCTTATCGCGACAGTTTCGTTCTTGCTGTGTATGTGTATGTATTTTCTTGACACACAAATTTTATTATATAGCAAACAAATTGTATATTGTATTATACATAAACATGAGCATGAACAAGCATTACAAACAAACAGCAGCAGCATTGTCGAGTACCACCGCCAGGCTCACACGCTGTCGCAGCCAGGCGGTATCCCGTGCCTCGCCCGATCGTTCCCTCATCCGACGACCGAGCGCAGTCAGCAGCTCGCTGAATGCGGCCCCAAGAACTCCTGTAGTTTCTACAGCGAGAGGGACGAATTCGTACTGACGGCTGAGAGCGGCGTATTTTCTGCGTTTGCGCTCCTCGGCCGCTTGAGCGGCAGCTCCTGGACTCAGAGCACACTCAACCAGATGTGACCTGCCGAATGTGTTGCTGCACGTTGCATCCCAGCACAGCATCCGACCTCTCCTGAAAGGGAAGCAGGTAATACCATCTGGTCGTCTCCCATCACCTCGGTCCAGTCCTCGGGGTTCCAGGACGGATGCAAGTCCCGCCGATGACAAACTCCGAAAAACCACGTCATTTAAGGCGCGGTGGCGTGGCAAACGACCAGGATCACGGTGACAAGACAGGCTGTGGTGTCCAAATTTGTCGGTCATGACGCCGCACCGGCACCTGTGCGGTTGCTGTACGGGCACTCCCAGTCGGAGCGCCACGCCGATCCTAACGGCATCGTCAGGCAGCAACAAACCCAGGCTAGCCACCGGCAACGCGGACAACCAGGCACCGCTGTGCGGGGCGGCGGCAGCGAGAAGTCTGGCACGATCCACCTGGTTCGACACAAACACCTGGTGTGTTTGTATGTTTGTGTGATTGTATGCGTGTGTGTATGTGTGTGTGTGTGTGTGTGTGTGTGTGTGTGTGTCTTTTCTTCTTTTTTTTTCTTTTTTTGTGTGCATATGTATTGTTCATCTTACGTAAAAACTATCACAACAAGACACAGGCAGCGTTGCCGCGCATGATGGCCAGACTAACTCGCTGAATTAGCCAGGCAGTTTCACGTTTCTCGCCTGTGCGCTCTGTGGTCTTTCGACCGATGTGCTTGCACAGTGTCTCGCATGCTGGTCCCAGAGCACCGCTGGTCTCCACCGCTACTGGCACGAAGTGGTACCGGTCCGTCAGCGATGCGTATCGCTGGCGCTTGCGTTGTTCTGCTGCTAGGGCTGCTGCGCCGGCGTTGATGGCGCAGTTCAGCGTGTGTGTGGTGCTGAACGCGTTTGAGCAGGTGGCGTCCCAGACAAGGCTTTTGCCGCTCGTGAAAGGGTATACGGTTATCCCGTCCGGGCAGCGTCCGTCTCCCCTGTCCAGGCCTCGTGGTTCCAGCACCGCGCCGATCCCAGCTGCCGCCAAACCGCGATACACAGTGTCGTTGAGCGCCGTGTGCCTTGGAATTCGTCCCGCGCTTTGTTGACATGACAACGCATGATGCCCCCATTTGTCCGACATGGCACCGCATCGGCATCTGTGGGGTTGTTGGACGGGCGAGCCGATACGCAACGCCACGCCTACACGCACCACATCGTCTGGCAGAAGAAGGCCCAGGCTGGCCACCGGAACCGCGTGCAGCCATGCTCCACTGTGTGATGTTGCCGCTGCAAGAATGCGTGCCCGCTCTATTTGGTTGGCGGTGGACAACAAGTTCTGCTGCCGCATCTTGGAGGCCTGTCGGTCCAGGTTACGCTGGGTAATTGTCTCGTCTGAGCTCCAATTCGGGCACTGCTCTGCGACGTATTGCTCCAAGGCGGCCACCAGAGCTCCCGGTCTGTCGACGCTCTCGCGTCCAATGATTCGACTTACCAGGTATATGGGTTCCACAAGGCTCACTTCTTGGTCCTTTACTTTTCAACTTATACGTATCATCCCTTTGTCCTATGCTCCGCAGCTATCCAGTTTCATTTCACGTATACGCTGACGACATCCAAATTTATTTTCCTCTTTCTCCTCATTCTTCAAATTTGGTCTCTATGCTGCTCACCCAGATTTCTTCTTGGGCTGCTTCACGTAAACTTGTTCTCAACCCTGACAAAACAGAATATCTAGTCTTTCACCCTCCTCGAATTTCTCCTCACTCTATCAACCTTCCGCTAGCCAATCAAATGCGCAATTTGGGTGTCCTTTTCGATCCTAACCTTTCTTTCTCGACTCATTTTTCTCAGCTTATCCGCTCGTGCCGCTTTTTACTCCGACAATTTTACCCTATTCGTTCGTCGATTGATGTCTCATCCGCTAGTCTTCTGGTAAATTCCTATATCTTTTCCAAGATCGACTATTGCAACTCGCTCTTCTTCCATCTTTCCTTGAAATCTATCCGCCAACTCCAAGCAGTGATCAACCTTGCTTGTCGGTTTGTACTGAGGCTTCCTCCGCGAACCCCTACTTCGGTGCATATCCGACAGCTCGGTTGGTTACCTGCTCTTTCTCGTATCCGCTATAAGGTATGTTGTCTGGTCTTCAAACTTATCCACTCTCCATCTTCTCCCTCATATCTCCGTTCCCTATTGACTCTCAATAATCGCACTTCTTGTCGCATTCCTGTGCCATTAGTCTGTCCTCCTGCTCTTAATCAATCCTCTTGGTCATCCAAATCTTTTTATTTCTATGCTCCTCGTATCTATAACTCGCTTCCATCTTACCTTCACCACAAGTCTTCATTCCGATCCTTTTCTGCTGATCTTCATAAATACCTGCTCACTCGTTCTCTTCATGACTAAATGTATGATTTGTCTTTGGTTATATGTGTGTTGTTCGTGCTGATCGTCCTGTGTTGTACCCTCGTTGTTCTTGCTTGATATTTGTCTTTTTACTCACTGTGAATTATATGTTTTCGTTGCTGCGTCCCTTTTTTTGCATCTCTTGCATTCGTCGTTGTCTGGTCAGGCTTCGCCCTGCTACTGGTAACCGTGTAATTCCAGTACAACCAGATTCACGGTCGAGTCGTCGGCGACTAAACCGGCTCCCCCACTGTTCTGCAGTGAGGAGGGTGGCTAGACACCCGACAGGAAAAAAAACAAAACCTGTTTCAAGGGCGGATGAGCTATCTGATAGCCAACGGCCATCTAGCATGTTCCAGTTTGCAAACGTGTTTTCATTTTTCTATTTGTGCCTACTCCCTGCTCGCTGTGATGTTCCTGTCGGTTGTCTCTTTCGCGCCTGTGTATAAATATGTGCGCTATATTAAATATATGTTGTTGTTGTTGTTGTTGTTGTGTGTGTCTGTGTCTGTGTTTTTGTATACATGTGTGAGTGTAAGTTTTTTTTTTTTTTTTTTTTTTGACACAAAACAAATATATTTACAAACGCGTACACATATTCACAATACTACTATAAAACAAAGTGAGTGAGTGAGTGAGTGTGAGTGTAAGTGTGCTTGTGTATGTGCGTGTGCTTGTATGTGTCTGTGTGTGTATGCTTGTGTGCTACTGTATGTGTGTGTGTGTATGTGTGTGCTTGTGTCTGTGTGTATATGTGCATTTGTGTGTGTGTGTGTGTGTGCTTATGTGTATATATATGTGTGTGTGTGTGTGCTTGTGTGTATCTGACCCCACACCATCAGTCGAATCCGTGGACGTTCGTTCGTCGAGACGACACTGGTGCGCCTATGATAGACAACAGCGGAAGTCCACTGTACACGGGTTACTGCATCGACCTGCTCAAAGAGCTGGCTGTTCGCATGGACTTCGAGTTCGAGCTGGTCTTTCCGGCCGACGGAGCGTTCGGAATCAAGGACCCACAGACCGGACAATGGAACGGACTGGTCGGCGAGCTGTCACGACAGGTCGCTGTGATAGTCCAATCATTATTTAGCTCATAAATTAATAAATATATATTTAGTGTTTTAATTGGATTATTACGGAGACACATTGTCAATATCATTTTGTGTTATCTGGACTCCGTGGTGCAGTGGTAGCACACCCGCCTCACAAGTGGGATGTGCGTGGTTCGAATCCCGGCGGCGGAGAATTTCATTGGGCGAATTCTGTAATCCAACAGCCCCTGTCCACCCAGCAGTAAATGATGGTACCAGATATCAGTCATGTGTTGTGTCATGCATTCTGGGGTCTCTCTTCTGGTGGCTCTCTTTAATACGTATTTCGTCCTTATGGCGCTATAGCGTGAAGAGGGTTGGTTCTGTGGTGGCAGTACGGGACACACCTGTGTGTTCATTAGCTACGGCTTCTTCCCGTATAACAGCTGTCACTTAGGCCTTTAACCTTTAACCTCCGATAAACTATCGGATCTTAAGTGTCTGTGTATGGGTATTTGTGCGTGTGTGTATATGCATGTGTGTATGTGCATGTGTGTGTATGCGTTTGTGTGTGTGTGCTTATGTGTTGTTTTTCAACGAATTTTCACAGGAGACTGATATGATAGTGGCTCCTCTATCTATGACCTCAGAGCGAGAAGAGGTCATTGACTTTGTGGCGCCGTATTTTGATCAGTCGGGAATTAGCATCAGTAAGCGACACTTATCTCTATTTAAAAAAATAACTCAAAATGTTTGTCAATATTATTTTTTTATTCTGAAAATTGATATATTTTGTGTTTTACTTATATATTTATGCTAATAATTTACGATACAATTTTGCACTTACACATATATATATAGTCTACACACACACAAACATTTTGCACTTAACCACTGCTAAAGTCATAATACATAAAATACCATAATTGTTTTTGAGTTCAACTTAAATTTTTTGGAGTGTTTAATATTGTCTTTCAGTTTACAAAAGTTCATAACTGATAACTGGTCTTTTTGTGCATTTTCGTCTTCATTTTCAAAGTTGACATTCTAGACATTCATTTTTCCTCTCAAGTTTAATTGAAAAAATAACTGTCTTTCTCGATTGCATATTATGAAGACTATATCATTGAAAAAACACATTATAATACAAACGTTATATACTAAATACACAATACTCTGCATTATACCCTGCGCTGGTTGACACAATGTACCCTGGATATAAGAGATTTGTCGGGAGTGGAGAAAATGTTTCTTGTACCCGTGGCTCTCTTAAATCTCTTGAATTGCACGTAAATTATTGAAGACAAGTCGGAAGAAATACTCTCTTTTATCCGGTGTTCTCTTATATCCGGCGTTCTCTTATATCCGGGATACACTGTATTTTACTCAGTGATTCGGGAACGCGAGAACGATGCCTCGCTGTTTCGTTTCATGAGCGTCATGAGACTGGAGGTGTGGTTGTGTGTGGTGGCCGCACTGGTCTGTACTGGCCTTCTCATCTGGCTGCTGGACCGTCTGTCGCCCTACAGCGCACAAAATAACCCACACAAATACGCCCAGCATGGCTACAGGTCGACATCAAGACACATGATTTAATATGGTGTTGCCATCTCTATATATTTATACAAGGGCGTAGATTTGTGTGGAGGATCGGAGGGTATGACAGCCATCATGCATTAGTGTTCAAGGATGGCTCAGTTGTGCAATTGCATGAAATCCTTCACCATTTTATACCCCTTCAATTACAACACACATACGTCAATAGAAGCCATATTGCATATAATTGCATACACACACTTGTCGTATATTGTTACTTTTTTATGCTGATTTTTATTATAATATACCCAATGAGCTGAACTCAGTAGAATTATCGGGGGGTATAATTGCATATTCATACCCCGGCCAAATCGTCGGGTTGTTATATATACCCACCTGTATATACCCACCACACCCCCCTAAAATCAACGCCCATGGATTTATATTGTTTTTGTCATTTCTATTGTTGCTGCCATTTCAATAAATATCTTATATTTTTCTCAAAATACCCACATCTTTTGGGCGCTTACGGTACATGGGCCCACCGCAGGGTGGTAATAGTGCTTGCACTCTTCCCATGTCACTGGATTCGCCTGTAATTAATAATAATACTAATAATAATACTACTACTAATACTACTAATAATAATAATAATAAGTTCTGTGATCGTTCACAGGCGGATTTTTGTTGATTTCATGGCCTAAGTGAGATCGGGGATCTATAGACAATAATTATTGAGCAGATGAGATGTCAATGTGAACGGTATGACTAAACTCAAACAACAAACAACAAGCTCAACAAAACTCAGACAACAACTACATTTAACAAAGAGCTACTGCTGTGACATCAGATGATGTGAGAGGTTTTATGTGTCTCAGTTCCCACAATACTTCTAAGATTTTGTGAGGCAGTTCGGACCATTGAGTCTGCCTGAACAAGACCCAATTTTACCAAGAACAAGTTGATTCATACCGTGATTTGACTCCATGTTGACAGCGAACTGTATTACACAATAATCACGGAACATCCGTACTTGTGGCGTCATACCGTTGAGAGGGTCGGTTCTGCGGTGACAGCGAGCTGCACGGGACACACCTGTGTGTTCATAAGTTTCGGCTTCTTCCCGTGTAGCAGCTGTCACTTAGGCCTTTAAATTTTATTTGGAACATTAGTTTTGATGTGATTTCCTCTGTGATCTCTAGAAAGTTTACTATAAAAGAGAGTTTCTGGTTCGCCCTGACGTCGTTCACTCCGCAAGGAGGTGGAGAGGCTCCCAGGGCTCTGTCAGGCCGTACTCTTGTCGCCGCCTACTGGCTGTTTGCTGTGCTGATGTTGGCAACATTCACTGCCAATCTGGCAGCCTTCCTCACCGTAGAACGTCTGCAGGTCATTTGTGTGCTTGCCACTGACACACTTTCAATATAATCTCCAGAGCCGAAGCAAAACCTTATGCCCCCCCGAAGGTAATAATTGGGGCCCCCCTTATAGATATAGCACCGTTATAATAGAAGTCCGACTTTGGGAAAATACCGGTACGAGCAGCCCCTCGGTCTCCATTATGCCGGGGACTTTTATGCGCCACTTTATGACAAATTTTAGTATCCTGCGTGAAACAACGGGGTTCTTCAATACTGAGGTCCCGCCTGGGGGGTTCTAGGGGCGGTTGTTGCGACTCGGATAATCTCAACATATTTCAATTTGTTCAAACATGACATGCGCCCATATCAAATGAAATGAACCATAAAACAACAACGTTAAACATACCATACCGCATCAGGCTATATTTGCTGTTTGAAACATTCCACAGACTTCGGTGAAGAGCTTGGACGAACTTGCTAAACAGAGTCGTGTAGTGTACTCGGTGGTCGCCAACTCGGCCGTACAGTCGTATTTTGACAACATGGCCTACGCAGAAGAAGCCCTGTTCAAGTATGACATAGGAATTTCAATTATCTTTCCTGTGTTATGTTGATACGGCAAAAGCACATGTTTTCGCCGGCTGCGCTCTCGATAACTTCCCTTCTCACTGATACTGCTACTGTACTGATACTGTTACTGTACTGATACTGTTACTGTACTGATACTGCTACTGTACTGATACTGTCACTGTACTGACACTGTTACTGTACTGATACTGTTACTGTACTGATACTGTTACTGTACTGATACTGTTACTGTACTGATACTGTTACTGTACTGATACTGTTACTGTACTGATACTGTCACTGTACTGATACTGTTACTGTACTGATACTGTTACTGTACTGATACTGTTACTGTACTGATACTGTTACTGTACTGATACTGTTACTGTACTGATACTGTCACTGTACTGATACTCTTACTGTACTGATACTGTTACTGTACTGATACTGTTACTGTACTGATACTGTTACTGTACTGATACTGTTACTGTACTGATACTGTTACTGTACTGATACTGTTACTGTACTGATACTGTTACTGTACTGATACTGTTACTGTACTGATACTGTTACTGTACTGATACTGTTACTGTACTGATACTGTTACTGTACTGATACTGTTACTGTACTGATACTGTCACTGTACTGATACTCTTACTGTACTGATACTGTTACTGTACTGATACTGTTACTCATACTGTTTATTCAACGCTATCAAATAATTCAGTTCTGCATTTTGATGTTGAACAACTCCACAAGGCATGAGCAAGCCGGGCAATAATTATTCGTTAGTTGTTTCATTTTTCGCCAAGCATCTCGATATTTTCCTATTTATCTCGTTATTTCGCCACGGCTGCAACTTCCAATGCTCTTCTTCTTGGTAGAGTATGGAAGAATATGACACTGAGCGCCAGCATCGACCAGGCCAGATACAGAGTCTGGGAGTATCCGATCAAGGAGCAGTTCACTCATGTGCTTAACGTGATACGCGGTGCTGGAATGGCGGCCAATGAGTCTGTGGGACTGCAGAGGGTGAGAGCTCGCATCTCTCACACTCTCTATAATCTTGTCATGGATATGGATAATTCAGGGTGTTCAAAGTCTCGAGCGCAAGTTCGAGTCCTCATGTCTGGATGAGTATGAATGCCAGAAATAACCGGTCTCACACCCTGTGGTTTTCTCCATGATAATTTTTGTTGTAATTATTATTAAGATATATTTAAAAAGTAAAATCGGATAACATACAATTTTTTTGATTTTTTAGACTGTTTTAATTTTCCTTTGTTTTCTGAAGAAGGACAAAATATAAAAGAAAGTGAGATTTATACCAAATCTGTTAAAGGTTAAAGGCCTAAGTGACAGCTGCTACACGGGAAGAAGTCGAAGCTTATGAACACAGAGGTGTGCCCCGTGCAGCTCGCTGTCACCGCAGAACCAACCCTCTCCACGCTATGACTCCACAAAAACGAAAGACGTATTAGAGAGGGTCATCTCCCCAGAATGTATGACACAACACATGACTGATATCTGGTACCCATTTACTGCTGGGTGGACAAGGGCTGTTGGATTATATAATTCGCCCAAGAAATTCTGCTCCGCGGGGTCTCGAACCACGTACCTCCCGCTTGTGAGGCGGGTGTGCTAACAACTACACCACGGAGTCCACACAAACGGATAATATATGGAATATTCTCTTGAAATTATTCATACACAACAGCAATTTCATGTGTTTTTATATTATTCGCGTATTATTCATGTGTTTTATATTATTCACGTAAGTTCAATATAAATTATGTCGTCTATATAATCAAATACTATATTTCATAATAGATTGGTAATTATATTATACAATTAACAGAAGACAATACATTACTCAATCAAAGTTTTATAATATTCAAATTTAAATAAACATGTGTTATATCAATACTGTACCCGTTATCACATATAAGTAGAGCCTTCAGTTTATGATTTCGTCGGTATCGACGCTGGTTTGTTGTCGAAACCGACGACCAGGTGCTGGACAACACTCAGGGCACTCTGGCGTTTATTCACGACGCGTCGATTGTGCGCTACGAGGTCTACCAGAACTGCAACCTCACACAGATTGGCCAGCCGTTTGCCGAGCAGCCGTACGCCATTGCCGTGCAGCGAGGCAGTCGTCTGCGTCAGGAGATTAGCAGCACGTTAGTCATTTCCTCATTGCCAGCCAGTGGCGACACCAGGAGATCTCCGGTGCGGAGGGCTAAAGAAAAAGATGCAGGAGCTTAGCAAAACATGAGGAACTACACACAAATAATCATGGTCAGGATTTTTCGGGGGGCTGAGTGGGCTGTATGTGAATTGCAGAGACTGAAGAACCCCCCTCCTGGCGCCGCCACTGTCGCCAGCTCACACCGCACTGGCAAACAGTTGTAAAAGATATTTGCATGCCTGAGTTTGAGTGACGTTTCGATCAGGAGTGGGGCCTAATGGAGGATTGTAGCTGCTGTGGGTGGAAATCGCTTTGAGTTACTAGGCGCGTGGAAACAGTATGGATTCGTTGGCACTGAACTGGTCGTGTCGTAAGGTATTCAAATAAAATATATTTACCATCGGTAGTTTTGTTTTTTAGGGTGATACGGTTCACTCTTTTTAAGGGATGAACCGTTTCGTAAGTGTTGTAATCGGGTAATGTAATTTCCTTTCTTTTAAGGGTAATGCAGTCTTATTTTAGGTGAAAATAAGTAATAAACCCGCTTTATCTTAAGGGTAACAAAATCAGTATGTACATGATGTGTATGGCAATATATCATGTCAGAACGGTGATTAGTAAGGAGTTAAGGTTATTACATCAACGGGCCATTACGTCTACGCTTCAGTCCCGGTTCTCTTTCTCTTTCCTAACTAATAGGGCTGGGCAGGAACCGTGAAAATTGATACTCACGGTTCCGGATCCGTAGGGCAGTGGAACCGTTGGAACCGGTTCCGGAACCGGTTCCGCTTGGATGAAAAAATATATTTTCTGTGCGCATGTTTAGAGATCACCCAAAGGGGGAAGACACAAAAGAGAGTTGGCATAGATGAACGTGTGACTGGCAAAATAACAAATGTTTATATAAATTCAAAATTTTATTCAAAGTCAAAGTTCTATCCGTTTCATTATAGTGGGTATTCTCACAAAATTAAATTCAACATTTCATAAATTTCATTTTTGTGGGGGATCCTCATTTTGTTTTTTGGGTGAGTGAGGCATATAACTCTTGACTACGGCCCTGTAATTTGAAGAAAAGCTTTAATATTCAATGAAGACATGTACAAGGCATTAACATCTCTATATTTAACAACAGAAAAATGCATACAATGCTGACACAATAATGTGGCTAATGCTGCAAAAATGTGCTAAATAGTCAGTGTACTTTCCAATATAAACAATGTTTGCGTATCACCTGTTACATAATATCTCAAACAAACAATAATTTGATTTCGGCTATTGCCCGAAAACGTTCGCTTATTCCGTAACGCACACGTTCACACACACACATACACAAAACGCGTATATATTACACATTTTTATTCAAAAAGAGAATCATATTTATGTTTTCTTCTTTGAGGCTGTTCCGTCTGTGTGATATCCATTCACAGGCTTTTGAAAATAAACGTTCAGATGGAACGGAAGATGCCGGTGTGCACAAATATTTTGTCCCACTTCATGTAGCCGAGGCAGTAACAACGCTCGGTCCCTCCACCATGATAATGGATTCACTTCTCGGGAAACGTGAAATCGAAAATATGAAAGATATGAATTTGAATAGTTATATATCGAGGCATATTGGCAATTTCACAACAATTCCATATTAGCGATATAATGGGCGTTCTCGGGTAAAAATAAAGTTACATTTGGGAAGAAGTATGTTAGTTATTCGTATGACTAAATGCTTAAATGATACAGTATACGCCGAGTTCAATAAAAAGTGATTTTCCCCTCAACGACCTCATTGAGTGATAATTATTAGATTCAGTGATGAATATTGTGAACATTTTCGTAATAATCGCAAGGTCACTAAGGCCCTCTGCTACGCTACTAATGTTGGAGCACTACAAGAATAAATTGAAACTAAAAAATAAGAGGGAAATTGATAAAAATGCCATTTTAATAAGTAGAAACAATTTCTAATATTAAACATTTATGCATGATAATGTATAGAAATAGAGCAAAATCAAATTTTACTCACCATTCAAGTGTACACGGTGGACCTCACTAGATTCAACTAAACAGCTCAAACACTAGTTGAGATGTTGGCGCTGGCAGTTTGACTGACAAATTATTTGTCCTTAGCCGCGTACAACCAAGGCAGCCTGCTGATTTCAGTCATAACGGATTCTGAGTGAAAACACGGTTTCCACACAAATATGACAGGATTCATCAATGTCCACACAATCTGACTTCCATCCAGGATTTTCACGCACATTTCGTTCGATACAAACAAACTTAGCAGGCATCAGACTTACTTACTTACAGACTTACAGACTTACAGACTTACAGACTTACAGACTTACTTGCAAAAATGTACATGTATTTCAGAAAAAAGAAGACAATATAATACGCATTTTTTAAATACACGTGAAAAACTGCATTCACCGCAATTTCATATTAGCGTTAATTCTAAAACGCACCGTAGGGTTCATGTAGTGTGTGCGCAATGCGCATACATTTTCCTGTCAGTCCTGATACTAAGATCCGTGTGGAGCCGGGTCCGAGAATCGGAACCGTGTGGACTCGGATCCGTGTGGACCCGGGTCCGAGAATCGGAACCGTGTGGACTCGGATCCGTGTGGACCCGGTTCCAGAACCGGTTCCGAGTCTCGGACCCGGTTCCAATACCCACGTAGCAGAACCGTCAGAACCGGTTCCGGAACCGGTTCCTGCCCAGCCCTACTAACTAACCTAGCCTAACCCAGCCTCACATAACCTAACAAGAAAGAGAAATAGAGCCGGGACTGACGTGTGGACGTAATGGTCCGTAGACGTAATATCCTGCATGTATGCGCGATTATATTTGCCTCTGTTTGCGTGTGTCTGCTTCACTGCGTTTGTAGGCGCGAGTGTCTCCTCTGTGTTTGCCAGTAATGACGTGTATGCATCTTTGTGTGTGAGTGTGTATGTAAGTGTGTATGTGAGTGTGTGTGTGTGTGTGTGTATGCGTGTGTGAGCGTGCTCACGCGATCACTGAAAGGACTCGGGGGATTTTTGGAGCCAGTGTTGTACTGGATCTTTGTGGTGTTGTGCATGTGAATGATCGATGGACGTGAATTTGTAAGAACAGACGCGTTTCAGTGAGAATTTCTTAGTTTCAGTGTGTGTTGGTCTTCTGTTGTGATGTGTTAACACATCACTGATATGTTTTGCATTATGACAGTGTACCCCGGATATAAGAGAACGCCGGATGTAGGATAACACCGGATATAAGAGAACACCGGATGTAAGAGAGCGTTTCTTCTGTCTTCTATACTGCGGGTGCAATTTTCCCCAAATATAAGAGCCATTGGATTTAAGAGACTTTTTCTCCTCTCCCGACCACTCTCTTATATCCGGGGTACACTGCATATGCTTGGTATCAAGGCTGGCGAACTGTTAGAAGCGTATGTTTGATGCTTGAAAGCTAGTTGGAATGTGTATGTGTATGTGTGTGTGTGTGTGTGTGGATTTGGATGGATTTGAACTGGCCAGGATCTTGAGTCTGCAGCGCGATCGCTTCTTCGAGGGTCTGACGGCCACTTACTGGAACTCGACTTATCGCAGTCTGTGTCCCAGCCGCGGGGACTCAGAAGGCATAACTCTTCAGAGCCTCGGTGAGTGCTGCGCATGTTCCTCAACATCATCTTTCACATGCTCATTTACGCTATATTTCGTTATTCAGTGCACCCCGTATATGAGACAGTTGTTGGGATTGGAGAAAAATATTGTATATCCGGGATTCTCTTATATTCGGGGAAATTTACAGGTAAAGTAGATATGATGGGCGGGAAGAAGTACTCTCTTCTATCCGGGTCTCATATATGCGAGCTACACTGTATGTCCCTTTCATGTCATTCGACATTGTCTTCCACGTAGACTTTCAGATGAACAGAGTGCGCAAGTGAGTGCGTGAGAGTACTTGTGTGTACATGTATGTGCATATAGTATAGCAATAAAGTGATTCCAGGAGTAATTTGATCCTAGGAGTACCTTGATCCTAAGAGAACCGTGATTTCAAAAATACCGTGTTCCCATGACTACCGTGATTGCAGGGGTACCTTGATTCCAAGGGTACCTTAATCTCAATGAGTACCTTGATCCCAGAAGTATCTCGATCTCCAAGGTACCATGATTCCAAGAGTACCATGATCCAAGGAGTACCTTGATCCCAGGAGTATCTCCATCTCGAAAGTACCTTGATTCCAAGAGTACCTTGATCCCAGGAGTACCTTGATCCCAGGAGTACTTATACCTTGCCGCGATGGCTGCTTGGCAACTGTTTTCTGTTGCCATTTCTGTACTGCAGGAGGGGTGTTCATTGCCACACTGGTGGGTTTGGCGATGGCTCTGGTGACCTTGATCTTCGAAGTGGTCTACTACAGACGCGAGAGCCAAGTGGCGCCGTCAAATGCCACCACAGACGCCAGCGACGACGGCGTTACATCCACTCGTGTTATGGGTATCAGTACGGTGGAGCAAGAACAGTATCGATAGTCCAATATCACAAATGTGGTGTCTGTATCGCAAATGTGGAGCACCATACGGCTTATAAGTCAACACACACGCGCACACGCACAATTCGTAAAGGGTCATTGTGGTATACTGAAAACATGAACGAATTTTACCGTACACAAACACAGACAGCATTGAAAAATGCCTCAAAGTAGAAATGGGTACAAGAGACATGATGATACCATAGACCGATTGTACCGATTGTATTTATAACTATTTGCGCGCATATGCAAATACAAAATCAGACAAACACAAACACACATGCACACAAGCACACAAACCAACGTACTAATGCACATATATACACACACGTCTAACACGTACGCATAGGTATAATGAGGAATATGCTATAATGTTTTAACTGATTATTGATAAAAAAACGTCTAATCATATTCTAGTCTTGTACAGGGGTTTCCAACCATTTTTCTCGGTCCCCAGTTAAGCTCGTTGAAATTTTAGAATTCGCTGTATATTCATATTTATATCTTAAGCTTGCTAGAGATTGCTCGAAATATGTAATTTCCTCATATGCGATATAAATCTGAATGCTTAAAAACAGTCAATGACATTATCGAGCGAAATTGTACTACAGGAAAAATTTAGTAAAAATTTAATATATTTTGTAATATATTGTAAAATTATAAAAATGAAAAAAAATATTTTGTAATATTTGTAATATTTTGTAAGAATTCAACTGCGGAAACGTGAGTCAGGCCGGTCAGTGGCAGTATGTGAACCCCCTGGGGGAGGGGATTGCCTGATGGTTGGAAACCCCTGTTCTAGTGAATTTTCGTGGTATTGCAAATTTTATTAAATGGATGAATATATAAATATTATGTATGTGTATATATTATAGTATGTAAATATTTATTATTTAAATATATATTCCATATACATATATAAGTGTGTGTGTTGAATGTTTAAATAGCTTTATTATTTGTTGGAATACCTATTGGATTGCTGTATTTGTTTATAGGCAAGAATATACACTGACAAACTTGGAAATCAGTGTTTTATTAATTGGTTGAATTATCAGGAAGCTTGAGAAAATATATTGTTTAATAATTGGTAATCATTATATTCAAATATAGCTAGCTGGAAAATGAATTTGATTATATCTTTAACGTAGAACATCATTGGAGTAGAGTAGTTTCGAAGGTCGGTACTTCTATTTTTGTAACCAACTGGAAAATTGGAAAATAATGCTAATGCTAATTGGAAAATAATGCTAATAATGCTCTAGTTCCTGTAATTCGGAGGTGTGCTCTATATAGCAGGTGCATTTGATTGGAATCACAGATGTTTCGTTAGGTGGAGGCGTTCATTGTTTGTACGAGAGGTTCACTGTGTGTTGGTTCAATTCATGGTCGTAAATCCCGGGGAGTATGGGGTATATTTACCCCCTCCCCCCCGAAAAATTAACTGGGGGTGTGAATATGCAATTATACCCCCCGCAAAATTAAGCTGAGCTCAGTCCATTGGGTTTATTGTCAACAAATTTAGCATAGCAAAAAATTAACAATAGACGTCAAGTGTGTGTGTGTGTGTATGCAAATATATGCAATATACTCTTCATTGAGGTATGTGTGTTGTAATTGAATAGCCACAGATTGGTTGAGGGTCTCATGTAATTTGTCAATTGAGCCAGCTTTGAACACTAATGCATGATGGCTGTCATCCCCCCCGAGCCTCGACACAAATCTACCCCTTGGTTCAAATACACTATTATAAATGTCTGCTGTTAACCATTTGTGTCCATTTATTATTTTGTACAAACAATTTCTCCAGTACAGCTGCCATATGTTGATACAACTAAATCAGCACACACACCGTATATTGTTCTAATTAAGGTACCTAATATGGCGCATAAACACGACACGACCTGACAGCAAACATACTTCCTCTTCTACTGAGCGTTATCGACCAAACATGAGCGGCCTACTATATCCACATGTGTCCAGCCAGTGTGTGTGTATGTGTGTGTGTGTGTGTGTGTGTGTGTGTGTGTGTGTGTGTTCAGTGTGTGGTGTTGTGTGTTAACGTCCTGAAAAGTCTACTGGTAGCCTTTGCTTGCCCGTATTGATGTTATTTTTATTTGGGTATACAGGTAGAGACGTTTTGATAAGCGACGTAGTTTTCATGTTTGATTATCTCCTGAAAACAAAGTCTGTCGTATTTCGACTTTTATATTAAGTGAAAACATTTTTGTATCGTCATTTTCAAGACGAATGCTAAATTTGACATTTTTGTGGGTTGAAATAAATGAAGCGGATGGTTCAGGAAGGCATTACACTGTGGTTAAAAATAATTTTGTTAGTCTCATGGTTAATGACTTGGTGTCGATTTTATATTAGCTTGAATGATTTATCTGATTAGTACCAATACTTGCTTTATGACAAGTTTGATATGCTCATGAAAGGTATACTCAAAGATGGCCTTCAAACTAGATGACATTCTAACTGAGAAAAAGGGAGGTACCCATGTGCTGGACCTTTCAAAATCAGTTATCAAATCCAAGGAGGATTTTGAAAGGATCATCGACAAAGTGCCCGACTTCAAGATGCAAGCAGAAATGGTAAGTGCAACTTTTTGAGTGCAATTATTCATTTCTTTGCTCCGTGCCTCTGCTCCTGGTCAAAGGCTGTTAATTAGAGTATTTGTCCAGGTTTATCCCGAGGACATAGCCATCAGCAAAGCCACCCATTTTCGCAGCACCAAACAGGAGAGACAAACCGGTGAGTTCGACTACCCGGATCCGGTACCGGAGAGCATGCGTTCGGTCAACCTGGAAGACCTCGGCAACGTCAATATTCCCTGGAGAATGCTGACCATGGCAAGACCAAAGGATCGCAAAGAAGAGGACTTTTTTAACAGGTCAACATCCGATCACTTTTCTATGCAATAATCAGGCTCGTAACTTATCATATGAATGCGTTCATACAATTGTAGAGTGAAGACTATCCTGTGGTGTCGAATATCAAATATTGACTAATTTTAGCCAGATAAACAGGGCATACGTTCCTGATTGTGTGTGTTTGTGTGTATGTGTGTGTGTGCTCGTGAAGGTTGACAAATTAAATATGATCATGGAAGGATAATAAATTATCGCAAGCCAATACATTACGAAACATTGTCCAAATCGGTTGTTTCGACCCAAATTTATGTTTCTGAAGCCTTTCATTGCCTTCCGACTGACGTTGATTCATGTGTTGGCTGAGTACTGCTTGGTATTGTTACAGACTAGTAACATTGACGCGAGCCAGGAGGGCATTCCGCAAGACCATTCAAGGCCTTCCCGAACCCAGCCTTGTACCTCGCTCGAAGAACTCGCGACGCGGTAAAAGTCACGTGAATGAGATGCATTTTCCGACGTGTCGTGAATGTCTCACCGAACTGTGTCAAGTGAGCAAGGGCCACATGCATAAGCTAGATAAGATATAAAGATAGACAGATAGATAGATACATACATAGATAGATAGATAGATAGATAGACAGATAGATAGACAGATAGATAGATACATAGATAGATAGATAGATAGATAGATAGATAGATATATAGACAGATAGATAGCTAGATAGATAGCTAGATAGCTAGATAAATAGATAGATAGATGTAGTATGGAAGAGCAAAACTGAAAAAACAAGATATATTAAGACAGGCGCGCGTGGGACATCGTTGTCCCACGCACACCTACAAGACCACACCACAAAGCGAGCACGCCCGAGCACGACTCCCTCCACGAACTCAGAGGACAATACAAGGACACCATTGCATACGCGCACACACACTCACATACACATGCAGAGCGAACCAACGCCACAACGACACCTGACACTCGACACTTGCAATCTTGCACACTCCTCGCTGCAATACATGCACATGCACACACACTCGCACACAAACATACATACACAATGCGCAAAGCACCACGCCAGCCAACACAAGAAGCTTAAGTCCACACACACAACGAAAACCTCTAACTACAATAGATAGATAGATAGATAGATAGATAGATAGACTAGTATTCCCACGAGATACGTGTGTGTATGTACATGATAAAATTGTCGGCCATCAGGGAGGATGTCGTCGTCATGGATACGAGCCGTTCGCTCGGTGTCTGCCCGACTCCAGCGACGAGGACCAGGAAGCGGGCCAGGCCGTCTCAGCAATGATTGCCGGAGGCACCGGAACGTCCGGCACGCGCAAGCCGGCAGCTGCCAGGAGCGGCGCGGCCGGACTGCGCCGCATTCGTCGACGACTGCGCAAAAAGCGGCGAAAGCGACGCACGACGTTGGCCGATCGTGCAGACTCAGATAACGAAGGCAGCACAGATAGCAAAAATCAAACGGTTGCTGCTAGAAGCGTCGCCGCTACAACTGGGGACGAGCAGATGGTCACATTGTGCTCGGCCTACGCGGCACGTGAGAAAGCAGACGCCGACAGTGCAGTGGTTGAAGGACTTCAACAACTCCAGCTGTCAACAACAGCTGCTGGCGATAAAGAGAAACCAGCGATGTAGTGATTTGTCTATTGAAAAAACAAAAATATCCAATTTGCTTTCGATAATGCAAGTAATAAAAATTCTAGCGATTTCGATGTTTGTCTGTGTTGAAAAAACTCATTGCTAAATGCGCATTTCTATGTGGAAGAATGCGAGCTGAATGCATTTTTAAATTTTGGCTCAACATTTTTAACATTAGTCAGCGCCATTATGCCATTATGCCATCATGCAAAGTTTTTCATTTAGTTGAATATTTTTTTTATATAATTTTTTATTATTTGAGGGGTTATACACAGCAAGCCCACAGGAATATTCTCGCTAAAATATGGCCAAAATGAGCCAAATTTCGGCTTCAGTTTATCAAAGTGATGGCGAAAATATACTGAAAATATGTTAGGTTTTTATACTTCTTGCTCATCTAGAAGATCACAATTGTATACTGCAGGTCCACAAACGACGCAGATAGACGTTTCAAGTTTGCGTCCAATTCGATTGTTGTTTTTGTAAGTTTTTCTCTTTCACGGTTTTTGCGGCTGCTACTCCGGATGAAATCAACAAAAGAATGGTGAGGAATTTTTTTCATATACACGAGACTCGGATAAAGTATACAAATTTGGTATTCCTCAAACACGTGTCATGTGTGCACCCCATTGGCGCAAATATTAACGCGTCACATAATGTTTTACCTTAAACTAAAGCAACTGATGATGCATGTAACAGCGATCGTCTCTCGATAATCACTCTTTCAGAAACACTCAATAAACATCCGGGTGTCTCACTGGTGCATGTCAATATCCGTAGTGTAGGGCAAATTTTCACAAACTTCTAGAATTATTGGAGTCATTATCTGTAAGTGGTCGAAAACTGACTGATATAATTGCAGTATCGGAAATCTGGTTCGATAATAATATTAACTTAGACTTATATCATTTAAAAACATATCAGCTTTTCACTGCGAATCGCAACAGTAGAAGAGGAGGGGGAGTAGTCGTTTACATTGACGATAAAGCAATTGTAGATCACAATTCAGTCGAAGCTACACAAGCAAATTGTTTGTGAGAAGCATTAAAATTGAAAGCGAACTTCAATCACCATGTTTTTATTGTAACCTGTGTGTACGGATCTCCAGCGTCGAGCATGAGGAGCTTCGTAGATTTTATGTATGAAAATCTCGAAAAAAGTGACAAAACAATTGGTTTGTCGTAGACGAATTTAACGTAGACTTCGCAAAGAAGGATGCACAGGAAACAAATAGTTTATTTCCTTAAACAGTTAGTTTAGTTCAAATAATTTATTTCCCAAACACCTGCAGGCTTTATTTTAAACAAACAAGAGGCTTCCAAACAAATTTCTACAGCGGTTCGCTAGAACTCGAGCTAGACAGCAAAGCTTGAGCATAAGAGGCATAACCGTGTGGAATGGAATAAAATAATGCATTAAACAAAGTAGGACCTTGAAGACACTCAAAAAGAAGTTCATTGAAGGTATGAACAAGATAAATAAAAATATATAAATCAGTGATGTTTCAACGTTTCGAGAGAAGATCGACTGATTCAGACGCGTGCCTTTATCTGTTGTAATTATTTTCATTTTGCTGCGATGTCACTGTCTTTTTTCTGTGTTTTATTTATTAATTTTAAAGGGCCGACATGCAAAAAGCGCGCATGCTTATGTGGGCTCGTGTCACAACGATGGTGTGAATGATATGTCGGTGACAAATACATGATATGATGATCATGTTGGCTATTCGCTACCTGTGTTGCTATGGCGGTAAACATTCTGAAATCATCAAGTATTCTAAACAATGTTTTGTGTACACAAATAACTGTGGTCTTTTTTGTGGACACAAATAACTGTGGTCCTAGGGAGAGCTAGGGGGTCTGGAACAATGTATATATTTCCCGAGAGACCCACATGGTGTTTATACACTGGTACATTCATTATTCACCAGTTTTCATTTGAATAAAACGCTACACGTCTTATAGGTTATTATAGATACAATTAATTAAGTAGAATGAAGAAAAGATAGATCAGGTATCAAGACCAGTAAGACTTAATAACACATTGAATACTCAAGAAGGAAATATATATGTAAACCCGCTGCTGTAGGACATCACCTTGTCGCATCCGGCATTTATCAACACATCTGCAACTAGTACCCATTTTTATAGGTCCATTATAAGTTTTATAGGTTTGTGGGTCGGCGTTTATTGAGAACTCTAATCAGATTTATAGACATGTATAGTGTTTGCAAAGCTTAAAAGTGCTTAATATTGTCATCTAAACGTGGTTTATAAGCCAGTAATTGTGTGTGTGTGTGTGTGTGTATGTTCGTGTTCATGTATGTGCATGTATTTGTGAAGGTGTGTGTATATATGTGTGTGCGGATGTGTGTGTGTGTGTGTGTTTATGTGTACGTTTGTGTGTGGATGTTTGTCCATGTGTCTGTTAGTTTATGTACGTGTATGTGTGTGTATGTTTGTGCGTATATGTGTCTGTATATATGTGTGTAAGTATGTGTAAATTTGTGTCTATATATGTGCATCTGTGTGTATATACGTGTGTCTATGTGTCTGTATATGTGTATGTGTGTGTATATCTGTGTGCCTGTGTCTATATATGTTTGTGTATCGGTATGTCTGTGTGTGTGTGTGTGTTCGTATGTGTATGTGTGTGTATATCTGTGTGTCTGTATATATGCAGTTGTATGTGTATATATCTGTATGTCTAATTGTGAATGCATGTATGTGCATGTGTGTGTGTGTGTGTGTGTTGATCAGTGTGCCTGTCGCGTCGGACATATCCTCGTGTTCGCTATCTGACACTGGCGGACGAGACGGTGTGGCGGCGGCGCCTCGTGGTGATAAGCGCGCGCGCAGTGTCTCGCGCTCACCACACCGCGCCGAGCACAGCCATCGCAGCGACAGCAGCACGCGCCACAAGAAGAAAAAGAAACACCACAGTCACAAGTCCAAAAGTCGCAAGTCGCACAAACACTCGAAAAAACACAAGTGAGACTGCACACACACACACACACACACACACACACACACACACACACACACACACATACACACACACATACACACACACACACACACACGCACATACACACACGTACATACACACACACGCACATACACACACACGCACACACACGCACATACACACACACACACACACACACACATACACACACACACACACACACACATACACACACACACACACACACACACACACACATACACACACACACACACATACACACACACACACACACACACACACACACGCACGCACATACACACACACACACACACACGCACACACACACACACACACACGCACGCACATACACACACACGCACATACACACACGCACATACACACACACGCACATCTACCTAGCTGTGTATATGCTGGTATGATACTGTTTTTGTTTTGACCGCGCCGCGTTTGTCGCCGGGGTTGTTGCATTTATTGTTGTTGCTGGCTGGCAGGAAGAGTCGTGACGTTGAGCGAGTGGCCGTGGACGTCACAATTGTCGACGACTGCACGAGAGAACGGCATGCAAGCCGCCAGGCATTGTCGGTGTGTGTCAACGGCGCTGACTGTGACAATAACGTCTCCAGCGTGGCTAAGCCTCAACAACAACAACAACAGTCGGCTTTTCCTCGTCTGGTAGACGTTGATCTTACGTCGGGGTCCGACAGCGATGTCGAACAGGTTTTTGACTCGATAGCCGATACACTGAGCACAAATCATGACAAATCAAATACGAAACAAATTAACACATTAGCAAAACAATTGTAAAATAATTATAACATTACAAGCAATAGTTTCATTGTTAGCATGCAGTATTGGATCCCCATCTGTGGGTAATTTGCTAAATTACCCCCAGGGGTAATTTTTCTGGTGTAATGGAGAGAAATTATCTGTAATGTTTTAGTTTAGCCATATCAGTCAAAGTTGACAACATTTTGTGAAAGAGGTAATATGCTTGATATGGCATGTTGTAATGGATAGCAAGCTGAAAAGGGTTGGGAACCACTGGCATAGACACTGACAGGATATGATGTCAAATCAATAGCATATACACACAAGCAAGCATGTGAAGCAGTTAATACGTGACAATCACAAACAATGACAATTTGCCTTTAGTCAAGTTAAGCTCGACTTGATTCCGTCATCATAAGTGCGACAGTATTTCAAGCCACAGCGTCAGTGCCGGCGCCAGGATTCTTCCGATGGGGGCTGAGGGGGGGCTGAGGAAAAATTTGAGGGGGCTTGGTGAAGTATGAAGAGCTACACTCGAACGCTGACTACATAATATTATAATAAGAGACTGGGGCACACTGATGCAGTCCTCGAACTTGAACCATAACTACAGGATTTCATTTACAGTGGTAAGAAATTGTAATGTTCATGATTATGATTTAAGACAGACATACACGGACGTCGACGGATCAAATACACGCGCCAGGCAAACACCGGGGGTTCTCACTGTCGCGGCGAATCACACGATTCAAATGTACAACATCCACAAAAAAACACAGGAATAAATTGTTTCAACATAAATCCTTTGTGGCCCGTGAGAAAACATGTTGACCCCTCATTTTTTTTTAATTTAGCCCTATTCCCCATCGAAAATAAATCCCCTGTCTCCCTAGTGGGCTGTATGACCGACGCTGAGAAACACGAGTGTAGCCGTGAGTGAAACAGCTGTCCTTAACTGGTTCGTCCCTAAAACACCAACAATCATCGTCTTGATCATTAGGATCAGAGGGAAAATGTCAACACAAATTCGTACTGATATCAGGTGGGGCAGCATCAGCAAGGTGCTGCTGGTACGCAAGATACAGACGCAGTGCCTGCCGTGCCACTCGACCAGTCCATGGATCTGGACGAGCTGATGCGTCAGAAGGTGAACCTACAACCGTCCTATCACTGGCTCTCACTTGTCTGCCATTGTATTAGTTATTATTATTAATATTATTATTAATTACAGGCAAATCCAGTAGCATGGGGGAAGAGTGCAAGTGCACCATTACCACGCTGCTGTGGTGGCCTCATGTATCAGAAACACTAAAAAGAAGTAGAGAGAGAAGGAAAGTTTGAAAAGTAAATAATTCTAGAGATAGTTCGAAAAGTAATTGATAAAAAATAAATAGCGATAAACAGGTGATGAAGAAGTCACGCACATCAACAGCAAAACACCATCAACAGGATGGTGTCAACCTGTAGTTGGGATTATGCTCTCGTGGCTGACTGTCTAAATATATAAATTAATTAATAAATAAAACAACTAGTATATGGAAGTGTAATCAAGTCAGCGCCATCTACAATAACAGGTTGGCATCACAGAGGTGTCAGCAAATAATATGCACAAGATTTATGCTGGTTCAGTCGCATGATGGTGAGAAAATGAAGTGAAGCTTGCTGTGCAGTAGACATGTCGTTTTGCCAGGAATATCAGTCTATAGTTTTTATGTGCGTGACTTTTGGCGCACCAAGTATTGGCTATACGGATTGCTCGCTATTTTTTGCTATACCATGTAAAATACTTTCAAAAAGTATACTAAAAGACAGGCGCGCGTGGAACAGCCATGGCCAACACCCATTCCTATAAAGCACCCTGCAAACGCTGCACTTTGCAAACACACACACCCACATACTCGCACATGAGCATACATACACAATGCGCAGAACACCAAGCCAGCAAATACAAAAAGCATAAGCCCATACACAAACACACACACACACACACACCCATACACACACTCACACCCATACACACACTTCTATACACACACTCATATTCACGCACACCAAACATCAGTACTACGCCAGAACTACATATCAGTTATTCGCTCTTCGGTAATTGACTAGTAATTTCGCTTGGGCATTGGTAAATTCATGTCTTTTTTGTGTGTATGTAATGTGTATGTATGGGATGTGTGTGTGTTTGTGATGTGTATCTGTGTGCGTTTGCTTGTGTGTGTGTGTGTGTGTGTGTGTGATGTGTCTGTATGCGTGTGTATGTTGGTTTGTTGTTATTGAGTTACTATCAACCAGTCGGACTTGACAGTAGTGAATCATGGACTTGAAATTATATAAATAAACAATATACATGCAATATACACTATTTGCCTTCTCATGCAAAACATGTACTATTGAAAACATAGTCAAACTCCCATGCTAAAATTAATGAAAGTTGAAAACAATTCAACACAATTATTTCCTGTTTTTTTTCTCTCAAATAAAAATGCTAGAACTTTTATTTTGGCTTGTGATATAAACCTATCTCTCTCTCTGTGTGTGTGTGTGTGTGTGTGTGTGTGTGTGTGTGTGTGTGTGTGTGTGTGTGTGTGTGTGTGTGTGTGTGTGTGTGTGTGTGTGTGTGTGTGTGTGTGTGTGTGTGTGTGTGTGTGTGTGTGTGTGTGTGTGTGTGTGTGTGTGTGTGTGTGTGTGTGTGTGTGTGTGTGTGTGTGTGTGTGTGTGTGTGTGTGTGTGTGTGTGTGTAATTACGTGTATTTGTTTGACGTGTCCGTGGAGTAGGAGCTGATTCAGAGCCGACTGGACGCCGTTCTCAGTGAGGTGCGCACTGAAATGCAACAACAACAACAACAACAACAACGTGAAAGCAGCACTAACGCTGACCACAATGACAACGGCCGACAGTGTGACGTCACACCAGATGTGACGTCATCGCCGGCTGGGCGGTCGCGACGTCACAGATCACGACACGTGGGTCACACGAGCAAACAGCACGAGCAAAACGGTGATGAGCGCGCCCAGCGTTCAGAACGAAGGTAAATGCGCCAAGCTGAATCTAAATCCGTGATAACGTGTCTCTGGGACTATAGTTTCTCCTGTAGATTGTCTGGCACGAGAGCTGAATAGTAAAAATAAAATATAAAGGGATGGATTAGAATCCATCCCTTCTCACACAGTGAGGTTTGGTTTTGTTAAGTTTAGTATAGTTTAGTTTCACACAGTTTTTCAATGCTAAACGCAGTCGCACACAAAATACAGGTAACGTGGGAAAATTTCTCGCGAAAATATCATAGTGCGTACCTCAGTTTTTAGTCTAGCATGTGCTTATGTATTATTATCCAAAGCGTGTATTGGGGAAACACAACCATATCATATACACGTAATCCGTTTCTACAACGGAGCATTTCTGTATAACAGGGAATACACGTATTTTACATGTAACGCGTGCTAAAACCTTCCAACCTTCAGGATTCGAACACGGCACCTCTCGCACCGTAGACGTGTGCAGTACCACCACGCCATGTATCAAGTGATGTTGGTGGCTTTATAACTGATTTAAGTGCAAGCTTTAGTTGAGTTATTTTGCCATCATTTGTGCAGAAAATCCCCCGTCAAGTCTTCGCTGCGACATGCGCGTGATGATCGCGCCTCGAGATCGGCGGGTGATCACGATCGTGTGCGATCGTCACGTCACAATCGGCACGATCTGTCCGGCGGCAAGGATCACAGGGATCGCAGCAGTCGTGAGCGACGACATCGTAGCCGGGATCGCAGTCGAGATCGTGTCAGGGATCGCAGCGGTGATCGCAGAATGATCGATCGCGATCCGTCACGTGCCGACGGCGCGAACAACGATCGCCGCCATCACAGATCACGCGATCGATCACGTGACAGACTACGCCGATCACGAGAGAGATCACATGACATATCTCGCGGGAGGTATCGCAGGTATGCAGTCATTTAGCTTGTCATTTCTTCTACCATGTTCTTTACATTTTAATTGTATTTGCATAATTATTAATTACAAGCATTGCGTTTATATCAAACAAGTGTTTATAATCAATATATCCTAATGATTAAATACGTGTTAATATAGACGTAAACAACTACAAAATATGGTCGATTTTGAGTGGTCTCATATGAGATTATCACTAGCAGATATTGGGCTATTTATTTATCCGTATGTGTATCGTACATACATATACAAACGCGTGCGTTTACGTGTGTGTGTGTATGTGAGTAGAGATCACTCGCAGGATCGAGATCGCAGACCGGTGAGACGTGATCGTCGTCGATCTGGCGAGACACACAGACATACATCCACCGCCGACGCTGTCAGCACTGACACTGACAAGTTTGCTGGCAGTCTGTCAGAGGGCATGACTCTGCACCAGCAGGACACTGACAGCGATGCAGAGTACGTTTGTGTGTCTGTCTGCCTGTCTGTGTGTGCGTTTATATTTACTTGCTATTGAATTTACTTGCTATTGAATTTACTTGCTATTGAATTTACTTGCTATTGAATTTACTTGCTATTGAATTTACGTTTATATTTACTTGCTATCGTCAATTCAATCTACTTTTTATAATTGAGTCGTTGGACTCCATGGTGTAGTGGTTAGCACACCCGCCTCACAAGCAAGAGGTCCGTGGTTCGAAATCCAGCGGAGGAGAATTTCATTGGACGAATTATATAATCCAACAGCCCCTGTCCACCCAGCAGTAAATGATGGCGCCAGATATCAATTATGAGTTGTGACATGCATTCTGGGGAGGTGGCCTTCTCTAATACGTATTTCGTCCTTGTGGTGTCATAGCGTGGAGAGGGTTGGTTCTGCGGTGGCAGCGAGCTGCACGGGACACACCTGTGTGTGTTCATATGCTTCGGTTTCTTCCAGTGTAGCAGCTGTCACTTGAGGACTTTAATCTTGATGTGCGCGCGTGTGTGTGTAGGATTGTGGATCTTGACGTGGCCGATGATGCCGAAGAGGAGAACGAGGATGATGTGATTGAACGTCGTCGCCGACAACGTCAACAACTGCTGCTTCAACTCCAACAACAACAACAACAACAACAACAACAAGACAACAGTAACAGTACAGGCGACTGTCAACAGGGCAACAGTCCTCATCAGCGACAGACTCAGGCAGCATTGGCCAGCGAAGACGGAGACTCTTGTGCCAACCTGTCCCGACCTGCCAGGTGTGTGTGTGTGTGGGTGTGTGTGTTTATGTGAGTGTGTGTACGTGAGCGCACGATGTTGTCTGTGTTTATGTGAGTATATGTATATACCGTGGAATCTCTATTTAAGCGGCATGTCATTCTATTTTTCAAACCTTTAGCCGTTGTGTCGTTCAATTAGAGGGTGCCGCTCTCGACTAGCTGGCCAGAATTTCGCCAAAATACGGTAAATTTTGTGATGAAGAAAGAATCAGGTAATGCATGTATATTTATTTAACAAATGACACAAATAGAGGGTGATTACTTGATGGAGGAGCCGTTCAATTACATTTTACTGTATGTGTGGCGTATGTGTATACAGTGGTTTCTGCGATTACTTTTTTTCTAACTTGCGATAACGATAAAACGATAAATTTTTCCCCAACCTGCAATAAACGATAAAATATTTCAAAACCCAACCTACGATAAACGATACATCGATAGCGATAAAAAATGTTAACTTGCGATAACAAAAGCGATAAATGATTAGTACCTTTGTTTAGTTGAAATATATATAAAAACACACAAACTATATTTCCATGGTGAAAAGTTATTAAACTAGACAAAACCTGTCACTGGAACCAGTCTATGGCCTACAAGTTCTATTTCACATTAGTGTCTCTGACTCAGACTCTCCCTCCTCAAGACAGCATCCAGCAGCTGCATGTTTCCCTTGGTGAAGACCAGCTTCTCAAACCTGTCGCTGGTCATGCATGAACGCTTGGGCCTGAGGACGGAATCAGCAGTGCTGAACATGCGCTCCACGGCGGCAGAGCTGGGCAAGGCCGGGTTGGACTTGAAGAACAGCTAGATCTCTTCTCCCTGTACATGCTGGGGAATTGCCCAGGTTTCACCTCTGCCACCTTGCTCCTGCCCCAGGTGTCCACCTCCTTGATGAGCTCCACAATGTTGGGTCCATTCACCTCCATGACAGTGGGGCTCTCCAGGAAGGCAAATGGGTCGTCGCTGGCTTCTTTAGGCTTTTCTGTCACCATGTCCTGGTTCTGGCTGGAGAGGAGAGGGGGTCAGGTGTGGATGTGATGTAGGTGACAATCTCCCTGATTAACCTCTCCCTTAACGTCTTCTTTAAAGGCAGGGGTCACATGCTTCAAAATGACGGGGCCATGGTTGGGGTGGGTCAAGGCGCATGGGAGAGAGCGGCACACACACTCCTAACTCGAGAACTCCAGCGAGATTGGCGCACTGCAGCTGTGAATAATACTGTGATTGACCAGCTACACACACACTTGGCAGCTCTCATATGAGGTTTTTCAGGATTCACTTGCAAGCCAGTGTTGATCCTTCTACCATATATGTATATATATATATATATATATATATATATATATATATATATATATATATATATATATATATATATCTATATATATAAAAGAGATCCTCTGTGTGTCTGTCTGTGTGTGTGTGTGTCTGTGTGTGTGTTCGACCCTCCTTGGTCCATTTTCTATCAGCTATTATTCGGCCACCACTCAGCCTACCCGCTAACAATTTATACCATCACGTTGGAAATTTTCTTGTCTACACTTTAGATTAAATTTTAAATTTCAAAAATGAAATCAAAAAAAGTTATAGCGGTGAAAAGACAAAATGAACCCTGAAAAATGCGAAAATTGTGGTCAATGCTCTGCCATCTACTCCTCATAAACCAGAAATGGTACAGCCAAACAGATTATACCACTGTGTAGAGAATTTTCTGTTCTACAAGATAGGTTATAATTCATATCCAAAAATAGAACATAAAAGATGTAAACATGACAAAATTTCAATCTATATTCAAAATTATATTTATACTCCACGCGTCCGATTTTCTATACTTTTTTCTCTATGTATCAAAAACTAATTATCACACAACTAAATAAATAATACCATCATGCTGGGAATTTTGTTTGCTACAACACGGTATAATTTTTAATTTTCCAAAGTGTATTAAAAAAAAGTTACGGCGGTGTGAAGTCAAAATGACAAAGTCAAAAATGCAAAATTAGCACTGGAAACCGTGAATGTTTTGGTAAATATTCCCCTATCTATTCCTCATAAACCAGCAATGGTACAGCTATAAAAATTATACTATTGTGTAGATAATTTTGTGTTCTACAAGAAAAGTTATAATTTATACCCACAAATGATACAAAAAATGTGTAAAATTGGCAAAATTGTCAAATACATCCAAAATTAAAATTGATCACCGGGCGCCTAAATTAATTCATTTTTCTACCTATTTCTCAGGAACTATTTGTCACACATTAAAATAAATTATATCATCGTGCTGGAAATTGTATTTTTTTAAATGCGGTATAATTCTTAATTTTCCAAAGTGTATCTGAAGGAAGTGACGGCGGTGTAAAGTCAAAAGGACATATTGCCAATTTGACAGCTATTATGCGCACTTGCGATTACACAGGAATATACTACTGTGTAGAGAATTTTGTGTTCTACAAGAAAAGGTATAATTTATACCCACAAATGATACAAAAAACGTGTAAAATTGGCAAAATTCTCAAATGCATCCAAAATTAAACTAGAACACCGGGTGACTAAAATTTATTCATTTTTCTACCCATTTCTCAGGAACTGTTTGTCATACCTTAAAATTAATTATACCATCGTGCTAGAAATGTTGTTTTCTACAATACAGTATAATTCTTAATTTTCCAAGGTGTATCTGAAGGAAGATACGGCGGTGTAAAGTCAAAATGTCATGTTGCCAATTTGACAGCTATTATGCGTACTTGCGATTACACATGAATATACACTGATTAAATTTCACTGAAGTCCAATCACAATTTACGCACTTGCGATTACACAGGAATATACTACTGTGTAGAGAATTTTGTGTTCTACAAGATAGGCTATAATTTATACCCACAAATGATACAAAAAACGTGTAAAATTGGCAAAATTCTCAAATACATCCAAAATTACACTTGAACACCGGGCGACTAAAATTTATTCATTTTTCTACTATTTCTCAGTAACTATTTGTTACACATAAAAATAAATCATACCATCGTTCTAGAAATCTTTTCTTCTACAATACGGTATAATTTGTAATTTTCCAAAGGGTATCTGAAGGAAGTTACGGCGGTGTAAAGTCAAAAGGACATATTGCCAATTTGACAGCTATTATGCGCACTTGCGATTACACAGGAATATACACCGATTAAATTTCACTGAAGCCCAATCACAATTAAGAATGCATCATATTATCTCCAAGCATGGATGGTGTGGTTTTATTGCGTACAGTTTAATTAATGCTACACTCTACTGAATATAAAGGCTTTATTGTCCTCAATAACGTTCCGCACGACGGGCGGGTAAAATGCTATTGGGAACAAAGTAAACTACTGAATTTAACTGTGTAATTTAATTGGTTTAATTTCAAGTTGCATAAGCATAAGTTGCATAAGGATATGGGTTGCAATATCATGTAATGCCAACTTATGCTGTTTTAGCGGAAGCATTAACCTGGAATTATAGAGATGACAGAAGGTTGCATTGTTTTGATAGTGTTGTGGAAAAACATGTTTTCTAAATTGAAACATAAATTTCACATTTAGACTTTTATATTAGCTATAACTTTCCTGTGGGTTTGTTTTTCTTTTTCAATTTGCACTAATTTTTTTATGAATTGAATATTAATTATATTTTATGAACTGTTCCGCACGACGGGCGAATTAAATGTATCTATAAAGAGTGGGTTTAAATGATAGCGAGGTATATGATATTTTGCTAGCAGTAAATATTCTAGCGATAAAAGTAGAATAGCTCTTAAGCAAATGATTTTGGAGAATGATGTGAACCTTTAAATATATTTTGCGATCTGATGATATATGTATTAGGAATAATACGTAGCAGAATATAGATTGCATAATATAATATCGGCTGTAATATCAAGGGCTGTATTATCGGTGTAATCCAAAAAATAACAACTGTATGAATATGATGCATTAGTGGAAGCATTAACCGGGAATTATGAGATAATATGATAATGGTGTATAATTATATCGCATTATGCAACAAATGTGAATTTAGCTACCTTACAGTTTGGTCCCGATACTATATTGGCGGGTTGAGAGAAAAGTATTGGTGGGCCGCGTGTTTGGGACCCCTGGGGTAGATAATCTCAGTCTTCTGATTACAAATTATGATCGCATCAGTATATTTTGTGATCACAAACTAATAAGTTAAATCACCTCAGACTAGGCTGAGAGCGGTCAAGATTGAATGGTTGGGTTGGGTTGGGTAGGTTTGACTCAGGTTATATTGGGTTTTAATGATAGCGGAAAATATATAAATTTTAACAATAAATATTATAGCGGTAAAAGTGAAATAGTACTTAAGCAAATGATATTGGGGAATGATGTTAAGTAATAAATATAGTTTGGAAACATTCTGATGAAAAGATTTCATCATCTTTCATTGTTTGTTTCGTGTTTGTGTTCTGAATTATACCACACGACGGGCAGATATATATATCAGGCGGGTTGAGGGATAATATTTGTCAAAATAAGAACAAAAATATTCACATTTAGACTTTTCTATTGGTTAAGATATTTATAGGTTACATTTTTTGCTTTTCAATTTGTATTCATTATATTTTATGGATTTGATATGAATTTTATTGTATGAATTGTTCCGCACGACGGGTGGGTTTAAAAAAGTGTTTTTAGATCATTTTTTCAAATGGTTCATTTAAAAAAAGGTATTAATTTTTAAAAATAAAAATGTTCCGCGGGCAGAAACTATAGACAATAGAACGTTCAATTTTCCCTGTAGAATTAATCCATACACAAAACCAATGGATTTGACTTCAAATATGAATTTTATTGTATGAATTGTTCCCCACGACGGGCGGGTTTAAAAAAGGTGTTTCCATTTTTTAGTTCATTTTTTTCAAATGGTTCATTTAAAAAAGGTATTTTTTACAAATAAAAATGCTCCGCGGGCAGCAACTATAGACAATAGAACGTTCAATTTACCCTGTAGAATTAATCCATACACAAAACCAATGGATTTGACTTCAAGATCCAGAACGGATCGTGTTCGAGTTCTGAATTATTCAGCACGACGGGCGGGTTTAAAATGACTCAGGCGGACTGAGGGGAAATATTTTGTCGAAATAAAAATAATTAAACTTATAATTTTCAATTGATTAATATTTTTATGAGTGTACCCTATTTCATTTTTATTTTTTCATATTTTTTTACGAATTGAATATGAATTTCATGTTATGAATTGCTCCGCACAACGGGCGGGTTTTAATGCTATATCTATATATATAAAAGAGATCCTCTGTGTGTCTGTCTGTGTGTGTGTGTGTGTGTCTGTGTGTGTGTTCGACCCTCCTTGGTCCATTTTCTATCAGCTATTATTCGGCCACCACTCAGCCTACCCGCTAACAATTTATACCATCACGTTGGAAATTTTCTTGTCTACACTTTAGATTAAATTTTAAATTTCAAAAATGAAATCAAAAAAAGTTATAGCGGTGAAAAGACAAAATGAACCCTGAAAAATGCGAAAATTGTGGTCAATGCTCTGCCATCTACTCCTCATAAACCAGAAATGGTACAGCCAAACAGATTATACCACTGTGTAGAGAATTTTCTGTTCTACAAGATAGGTTATAATTCATATCCGAAAATAGAACATAAAAGATGTAAACATGACAAAATTTCAATCTATATTCAAAAATATATTTATACTCCACGCGTCCGATTTTCTATACTTTTTTCTCTATGTATCAAAAACTAATTATCACACAACTAAATAAATAATACCATCATGCTGGGAATTTTGTTTGCTACAACACGGTATAATTTTTAATTTTCCAAAGTGTATTGAAAAAAAGTTACGGCGGTGTGAAGTCAAAATGACAAAGTCAAAAATGCAAAATTAGCACTGGAAACCGTGAATGTTTTGGTAAATATTCCCCTATCTATTCCTCATAAACCAGCAATGGTACAGCTATAAAAATTATACTATTGTGTAGATAATTTTGTGTTCTACAAGAAAAGTTATAATTTATACCCACAAATGATACAAAAAATGTGTAAAATTGGCAAAATTGTCAAATACATCCAAAATTACACTTGATCACCGGGCGCCTAAATTAATTCATTTTTCTACCTATTTCTCAGGAACTATTTGTCACACATTAAAATAAATTATATCATCGTGCTGGAAATTGTATTTTTTTAAATGCGGTATAATTCTTAATTTTCCAAAGTGTATCTGAAGGAAGTTACGGCGGTGTAAAGTCAAAAGGACATATTGCCAATTTGACAGCTATTATGCGCACTTGCGATTACACAGGAATATACTACTGTGTAGAGAATTTTGTGTTCTACAAGAAAAGGTATAATTTATACCCACAAATGATACAAAAAACGTGTAAAATTGGCAAAATTCTCAAATGCATCCAAAATTACACTAGAACACCGGGTGACTAAAATTTATTCATTTTTCTACCCATTTCTCAGGAACTGTTTGTAATACCTTAAAATTAATTATACCATCGTGCTAGAAATGTTGTTTTCTACAATACAGTATAATTCTTAATTTTCCAAGGTGTATCTGAAGGAAGATACGGCGGTGTAAAGTCAAAATGTCATGTTGCCAATTTGACAGCTATTATGCGTACTTGCGATTACACATGAATATACACTGATTTAATTTCACTCAAGTCCAATCACAATTTACGCACTTGCGATTACTCAGGAATATACTACTGTGTAGAGAATTTTGTGTTCTACAAGATAAGCTATAATTTATAACCACAAATGATACAAAAAACGTGTAAAATTGGCAAAATTCTCAAATACATCCAAAATTTCACTTGAACACCGGCCGAATAAGATTAATTAATTTTTCTACTATTTCTCAGTAACTATTTGCTAAACATAAAAATAAATTATACCATCGTGCTAGAAATCTTGTTTTCTACAATACGGTATAATTTGTAATTTTACAAAGTGTATCTGAAGGAAGTTACGGCGGTGTAAAGTCAAATTATCATGTTGCCAATTTGACAGCTATTATGCGCACTTGCGATTACACAGGAATATACACCGATTAAATTTCACTGAAGCCCAATCACAATTAACAATGCATCATATTATCTCCAAGCATGGATGGTGTGGTTTTATTGCGTACAGTTTAATTAATGCTACACTCTACTGAATATAAAGGCTTTATTGTCCTCAATAACGTTCCGCACGACGGGCGGGTAAAATTCTATTGGGAACAAAGTAAACTACTGAATTTAACTGTGTAATTTAATTGGTTTAATTTCAAGTTGCATAAGCATAAGTTGCATAAGGATATGGGTTGCAATATCATGTAATGCCAACTTATGCTGTTTTAGCGGAAGCATTAACCTGGAATTATAGAGATGACAGAAGGTTGCATTGTTTTGATAGTGTTGTGGAAAAACATGTTTTCTAAATTGAAACATAAATTTCACATTTAGACTTTTATATTAGCTATAACTTTCCTGTGGGTTTGTTTTTCTTTTTCAATTTGCACTAATTTTTTTATGAATTGAATATTAATTATATTTAATGAACTGTTCCGCACGACGGGCGAATTAAATGTATCTATAAAGAGTGGGTTTAAATGATAGCGAGGTATATGATATTTTGCTAGCAGTAAATATTCTAGCGATAAAAGTAGAATAGCTCTTAAGCAAATGATTTTGGAGAATGATGTGAACCTTTAAATATATTTTGCGATCTGATGATATATGTATTAGGAATAATACGTAGCAGAATATAGATTGCATAATATAATATCGGCTGTAATATCAAGGGCTGTATTATCGGTGTAATCCAAAAAATAACAACTGTATGAATATGATGCATTAGTGGAAGCATTAACCGGGAATTATGAGATAATATGATAATGGTGTATAATTATATCGCATTATGCAACAAATGTGAATTTAGCTACCTTACAGTTTGGTCCCGATACTATATTGGCGGGTTGAGAGAAAAGTATTGGTGGGCCGCGTGTTTGGGACCCCTGGGGTAGATAATCTCAGTCTTCTGATTACAAATTATGATCGCATCAGTATATTTTGTGATCACAAACTAATAAGTTAAATCACCTCAGACTAGGCTGAGAGCGGTCAAGATTGAATGGTTGGGTTGGGTTGGGTAGGTTTGACTCAGGTTATATTGGGTTTTAATGATAGCGGAAAATATATAAATTTTAACAATAAATATTATAGCGGTAAAAGTGAAATAGTACTTAAGCAAATGATATTGGGGAATGATGTTAAGTAATAAATATAGTTTGGAAACATTCTGATGAAAAGATTTCATCATCTTTCATTGTTTGTTTCGTGTTTGTGTTCTGAATTATACCACACGACGGGCAGATATATATATCAGGCGGGTTGAGGGATAATATTTGTCAAAATAAGAACAAAAATATTCACATTTAGACTTTTCTATTGGTTAAGATATTTATAGGTTACATTTTTTGCTTTTCAATTTGTATTCATTATATTTTATGGATTTGATATGAATTTTATTGTATGAATTGTTCCGCACGACGGGTGGGTTTAAAAAAGTGTTTTTAGATCATTTTTTCAAATGGTTCATTTAAAAAAAGGTATTAATTTTTAAAAATAAAAATGTTCCGCGGGCAGAAACTATAGACAATAGAACGTTCAATTTTCCCTGTAGAATTAATCCATACACAAAACCAATGGATTTGACTTCAAATATGAATTTTATTGTATGAATTGTTCCCCACGACGGGCGGGTTTAAAAAAGGTGTTTCCATTTTTTAGTTCATTTTTTTCAAATGGTTCATTTAAAAAAGGTATTTTTTTACAAATAAAAATGCTCCGCGGGCAGCAACTATAGACAATAGAACGTTCAATTTACCCTGTAGAATTAATCCATACACAAAACCAATGGATTTGACTTCAAGATCCAGAACGGATCGTGTTCGAGTTCTGAATTATTCAGCACGACGGGCGGGTTTAAAATGACTCAGGCGGACTGAGGGGAAATATTTTGTCGAAATAAAAATAATTAAACTTATAATTTTCAATTGATTAATATTTTTATGAGTGTACCCTATTTCATTTTTATTTTTTCATATTTTTTTACGAATTGAATATGAATTTCATGTTATGAATTGCTCCGCACAACGGGCGGGTTTTAATGCTATATATATACATAAAGAAGAAATTATCTGTCTGTCTGTGTATGTATGCTTGAATATGAGGTGACATAATTGCGCTGGTTCATGGTTCGCTGGTTCAATGATCAGGGGCTTCAAACGCAAACGAAGCGATGGCTCATTTTTATGAAATAATAATGTCCCGCGGGCAGCAATAAAACGTTTAATTTCACCGTATACAATGAATTCATATACAAAACTAATGGATTTGACATCAAGAACCAGAACGAATGGTGTTCGAGTTCTGAATTATTCCTCACGTCGGGCGGGTCTAAATATGAGGCGGGTTGAGTGAAAATATTTTGTCAAAATGAAATTAAAAATAATGAAATTTAGACTTTTTAATTGATTAAGGTCTTCATGAGTTTGCCTTATTTATTTTTAATTTGCAATATTTTTATGAATTGTTCCGCACAACGGGCGGGTTTTAATGCGGTTTTAATGCTATATATATATATATATATACATAAAGAAGAAATTATCTGTCTGTCTGTGTATGTATGCTTGAATATAAGGTGACATAATTGCGCTGGTTCATGGTTCGCTGGTTCAATGATCAGGGGCTTCAAACGCAAACGAAGCGATGGCTCATTTTTATGAAATAAAAATGTCCCGCGTGCAGCAATAAAACGTTTAATTTCACCGTGTAGAATGAATTCATATACAAAACTAATGGATTTGACTTCAAGAACCAGAACGGATTGTGTTCGAGTTCTGAATTATTCCTCACGTCGGGCGGGTGATAAATATGAGGCGGGCTGAGTGAAAATATTTTATCAAAATAAAATTGAAAATAATGAAATTTAGACTTTTTAATTGATTAAGGTTTTCATGAGTTTGCCTTATTTATTTTTAATTTGCAATATTTTTATGAATTGTTCCGCACAACGGGCGGGTTTTAATGCTAGTATATATATAAAAAAGAGATCCTCTGTGTGTGTGTGTGTCTGTGTGTCTGTTCGACCCTCCTTGGTCCATTTTCTATCAGCTATTATTCGGCCACCACTCAGCCTACCCGCTAACAATTTATACCATCACGTTGGAAATTTTCTTGTCTACACTTAAGATTAAATTTTACATTTCAAAAATGAAATCAAAAAAAAGTTATAGCGGTGAAAAGACAAAATGAACCCTGAAAAATGCGAAAATTTTGGTCAATTTTCTGAAGACTACTCCTCCTAAACCAGCAATAGTACAACTATAAAAATTATACCACTGTGTAGAAAATTTTCTTTTCTACTCAACGAATTATAATTTATACCCAAAAAATAAATATAAAACAAGTAAAATGGAAAACAATCAATCTAGATTCAAAATTTTATTTAAACTCCACGCGTCCGATTTTCTATACTTTTTTCTCTATTTCTCAAAAACTAATAATCACACATCTAAATAAATAATACCATCATGCTGGGAATTTTTTTTGCTACAACACGGCATAATTTTTAATTTTCGAAAGTGTATTAAACAAAAGTTACGGCGGTGTGAAGTGTAAATGACAAAAAAGCAAAAAGGCAAAATTAGCACAAAAAACGTGAATATTTTGGTCAATATTCCGCTATCTATTCCTCATAAACCAGCAATGGTACAGCTATAAAAATTATACTATTGTGTGGAAAATTTTGTGTTCTACAAGAAAAGTTATAATTTATACCCACAAATGATACAAAAACGTGTACAATTGGCAAAATTCTCAAATACATCCAAAATTACACTTGAACACCGGGTGATTAAAATTAATTCATTTTTCTACCCATTTCTCAGGAACTATTTGTCACACATTACAATAAATTATACCATCGTGCTATAAATTTTGTTTTCTACAATACGGTATAATTTTTAATTTTCCAAAGTGTATCTAAAGGAAGTTACGGCGGTGTAAAGTCAAAATGTCATGTTGCCAATTTGACAGCTATTATGCGCACTTGCGATTACACATGAATATACACTGATTTAATTTCACTGAAGTCCAATCACAATTTACGCACTTGCGATTACACAGGAATATACTACTGTGTAGAGAATTTTGTGTTCTACAATATAAGCTATAATTTATACCCACAAATGGTACAAAAAACGTGTAAAATTGGCAAAATTCTCAAATACATCCAAAATTACACTTGAACACCGGGCGACTAAAATTATTCATTTTTCTACTATTTCTCAGTAACTATTTGTTATACATAAAAATAAATTATACCATCGTGCTAGAAATATTGTTTTCTACAATACGGTATAATTTGTAATCTTCCAAAGGGTATCTGAAGGAAGTAACGGCGGTGTAAAGTCAAAAGGACTGATTACGAATTTGACAGCTATTATGCGCACTTGCGATTACACAGGAATATACACCGATTAAATTTCACTGAAGCCCAATCACAATTAAGAATGCATCATATTATCTCCAAGCATGGATGGTGTGGTTTTTTTGCGTACAGTTTAATTAATGCTAAACTATACTGAATAGAAAGTCTTTATTGTCCTCAATGTTTACACATCAAATGTTCCGCACGACGGGCGGGTAAAATGCTACTTGGAACAAAGTAAGCTACTGAATTTTACTGTGTAATTTAATTGGTTTAATTTCAAGTTGCATACGCTTAAGTGGCATAAGGATACGGGTTGTAATATCATGCAATGCCAAGTATATGCATATGCTGTTTTAGAGGAAGCATTAATCTGGAATTATAGAGATATTTCATTGTTTTGATAGTGTTACACTTCTGAATTACTACACACGAAGGACGGGTGTGAATTTGAGCAGTGTTGAGGGAAAATCATCGTCAATAATTAAAACAAGAATTTACAAATTTGACTTTTCTATTGGTCGTTTTTCATCAATTTTCTTTGTGTTTGTTTCGTGTTTGAGTTCTGAATTATTCCGCACGACGGGCAGCTTTAAATATGAGGCCGGTTGTGGAAAAACATGCTTTCTAAATTGAAACATAAATTTCACATTTAGACTTTTATATTAGCTAAAACTTTCCTATGGGTTTGTTTTTCTTTTTCAATTCGCACTAATTTTTTTATGAACTGAATATTAATTATATTTTATGAACTGTTCCGCACGACGGGCGAATTAAATGTATCTATAAAGAGTGGGTTTAAATGATAGCGAGGTATATGATATTTTGCTAGCAGTAAATATTCTAGCGATAAAAGTAGAATAGCTCTTAAGCAAATGATTTTGGAGAATGATGTGAACCTTTAAATATATTTTGCTATCTGATGATATATGTATTAGGAATAATACGTAGCAGAATATAGATTGCATAATATAATATCGGCTGTAATATCAAGGGCTGTAATATCGGTGTAATCCAAAAAATAACAACTGTATGAATATGATGGATTATTGGAAGCATAATCGGGAATTATGAGATAAAATGATAATGGTGTATAATTATATCGCATTATGCAACAAATGTGAATTTAGCTGCCTTACAGTTTGGTTCCGATACTATATTGGCGGGTTGAGAGAAAAGTATTGGTGGGCCGCGTGTTTGGGACCCCTGGGGTAGATAATCTCAGTCTTCTGATCACAAATTATGATCGCATCAGTATATTTTGTGATCACAAACTAATAAGTTAAATCACCTCAGACTAGGCTGAGAGCGGTCAAGATTGGATGGTTGGGTTGGGTTGGGTAGGTTTGACTCAGGTTATATTGGATTTTAATGATAGCGGAAAATATATAATATATAAATTATATAAATTAGTACTTAAGCAAATGATATTGGGGAATGATGTTAAGTAATAAATATAGTTTGGAAACATTCTGATGAAAAGATTTCATCATCTTTCATTGTTTGTTTCGTTTTTGTGTTCCGAATTATACCACACGACGGGCAGATTCATATATCAGGCGGGTTGAGGGATAATATTTGTCAAAATAAGAACAAAAATATTCACATTTAGACTTTTCTATTGGTTAAGATATTTAAAGGTTACATTTTTTGGTTTTCAATTTGTATTCATTATATTTTATGGATTTGATATGAATTTTATTGTATGAATTGTTCCGCACGACGGGCGGGCTTAAAAAAAGTGTTTTTAGTTCATTTTTCAAATGTTTCATTTAAAAAAGGTATTTTTTTAAATAAAAATGCTCCGCGGGCAGCGACTATAGACAATAGAACGTTCAATTTACCCTGTAGAATTAATCCATACACAAAACCAACGGATTTGACTCCAAGATCCAGAACGGATCGTGTTCGAGTTCTGAATTATTCAGCACGACGGGCGGGTTTAAAAATGACTCAGACGGACTGAGGGGAAATATTTTGTCGAAATAAAAATAATTAAACTTATGATTTTCAATTGATTAATATTTTTATGAGTGTACCCTATCTCATTTTTAATTTTCCATATTTTTTATGAATTGAATATGAATTTCATGTTATGAATTGCTCCGCACAACGGGCTGGTTTTAATGCTATATCTATATATATAAAAGAGATCCTCTGTGTGTCTGTGTGTGTGTCTGTCTGTCTGTGTGTCTGTTCGACCCTCCTTGGTCCATTTTCTATCAGCTATTATTCGGCCACCACTCAGCCTACCCGCTAACAATTTATACCATCACGTTGGAAATTTTCTTGTCTACACTTTAGATTAAATTTTAAATTTCCAAAATGAAATCAAAAAAAGTTATAGCGGTGAAAAGACAAAATGAACCCTGAAAAATGCGAAAATTGTGGTCAATGCTCTGCCATCTACTCCTCATAAACCAGAAATGGTACAGCCAAACAGATTATACCACTGTGTAGAAAATTTTCTGTTCTACAAGATAGGTTATAATTAATATCCAAAAATTAAATATAAAATATGTAAAAATGACAAAATTTCAGTCTACATTCAAAATTATATTTAAGCTCGACGCGTCCGATTTTCTGTACTTTTTTCTCTATTTCTCAGCAACTAAACATCACACATCTAAATAAATATTACCATCATGCTGGGAATTTTGTTTTCTACAGCACGGTATAAATTTTAATTTTCCAGAGCGTATTAAGAAAAAGTTACGGCGGTGTGAAGTCAAAATGACAAAGTCAAAAAGGCACTGAAAAACGCGAATATTTTGGTCAATATTCCGCTATCTATTCCTCTTAAACCAGCAGAGTTACAGTTATAAAAATTATACTATTGTGTAGAAAATTTTGTGTTCTACAAGAAACGCTATAATTTATACCCACAAATGATACAAAAAACGTGTAAAATTGGAAAAATTCTCAAATACATCCAAAATTACACTTGAACACCGTGCGACTAAAATTAATTCATTTTTCTACCTATTTCTCAAGAACTATTTGTTACACATAAAAATAAATTATACCATTGTGCTGGAAAGTTTGTTTTCTACAATACGGTATAATTCTTAATTTTCCAAAGTGTATCTGAAGGAAGTTACGGCGGTGTAAAGTCAAATGGACATATTGCCAATTTGACAGCTATTATGCGCACTTGCGATTACACAGGAATATACTACTGTGTAGAGAATTTTGTGTTCTACAAGAAAATGTATAATTTATACCCACAAATGATACAAAAAACGTGTAAAATTGGCAAAATTCTCAAATACATCCAAAATTACACTTGAACACCGGGTGACTAAAATTAATTCATTTTTCTACCCATTTCTCAGGAACTGTTTGTCATACATTAAAATTAATTATACCATCGTGCTAGAAATTTTGTTTTCTACAATACAGTATAATTTTTAATTTTCCAAAGTGTATCTGAAGGAAGTTACGGCGGTGTAAAGTCAAATTGTCATGTTGCCAATTTGACAGCTATTATGCGCACTTGCGATTACACATGAATATACACTGATTTAATTTCACTGAAGTCCAATCATAATTTACGCACTTGCGATTACACAGGAATATACTACTGTGTAGATAATTTTGTGTTCTACAAGATAAGCTATAATTTATACCCACAAATGATACAAAAAACGTGTAAAATTGGCAAAATTCTCAAATACATCCAAAATTTCACTTGAACACCGGCCGAATAAAATTAATTAATTTTTCTACTATTTCTCAGTAACTATTTGTTAAACATAAAAATAAATTATACCATCGTGCTAGAAATCTTGTTTTCTACAACACGGTATTATTCTTAATTTTCCAAAGTGTATCTGAATTTTCCAAAGTGTATCTGAAGTGTTATGAATTGCTCCGCACAACGGGCGGGTTTTAATGCTATATATATATATATACATAAAGAAGAAATTATCTGTCTGTCTGTGTATGTATGCTTGAATATGAGGTGACATAATTGCGCTGGTTCATGGTTCGCTGGTTCAATGATCAGGGGCTTCAAACGCAAACGAAGCGATGGCTCATTTTTATGAAATAAAAATGTCCCGCGGGCAGCAATAAAACGTTCAATGTCACCGTATAGAATGAATTCATATACAAAACTAATGGATTTGACTTCAAGAACCAGAACGGATGGTGTTCGAGTTCTGAATTATTCCTCACGTCGGGCGGGTTTAAATATGAGGCGGGATGATTGAAAATATTTTGTCAAAATAAAATTAAAAATAATGAAATTTAGACCTTTTAATTGATTAATGTTTTCATGAGTTTGCCTTATTTATTTTTAATTTGCAATATTTTTATGAATTGCTCCGCACAACGGGCGGGTTTTAATGCGGTTTTAATGCTATATCTATATATATAAAAGAGATCCTCTGTGTGTCTGTCTGTGTGTGTGTGTGTGTGTCTGTGTGTGTGTTCGACCCTCCTTGGTCCATTTTCTATCAGCTATTATTCGGCCACCACTCAGCCTACCCGCTAACAATTTATACCATCACGTTGGAAATTTTCTTGTCTACACTTTAGATTAAATTTTAAATTTCAAAAATGAAATCAAAAAAAGTTATAGCGGTGAAAAGACAAAATGAACCCTGAAAAATGCGAAAATTGTGGTCAATGCTCTGCCATCTACTCCTCATAAACCAGAAATGGTACAGCCAAACAGATTATACCACTGTGTAGAGAATTTTCTGTTCTACAAGATAGGTTATAATTCATATCCGAAAATAGAACATAAAAGATGTAAACATGACAAAATTTCAATCTATATTCAAAAATATATTTATACTCCACGCGTCCGATTTTCTATACTTTTTTCTCTATGTATCAAAAACTAATTATCACACAACTAAATAAATAATACCATCATGCTGGGAATTTTGTTTGCTACAACACGGTATAATTTTTAATTTTCCAAAGTGTATTGAAAAAAAGTTACGGCGGTGTGAAGTCAAAATGACAAAGTCAAAAATGCAAAATTAGCACTGGAAACCGTGAATGTTTTGGTAAATATTCCCCTATCTATTCCTCATAAACCAGCAATGGTACAGCTATAAAAATTATACTATTGTGTAGATAATTTTGTGTTCTACAAGAAAAGTTATAATTTATACCCACAAATGATACAAAAAATGTGTAAAATTGGCAAAATTGTCAAATACATCCAAAATTACACTTGATCACCGGGCGCCTAAATTAATTCATTTTTCTACCTATTTCTCAGGAACTATTTGTCACACATTAAAATAAATTATATCATCGTGCTGGAAATTGTATTTTTTTAAATGCGGTATAATTCTTAATTTTCCAAAGTGTATCTGAAGGAAGTTACGGCGGTGTAAAGTCAAAAGGACATATTGCCAATTTGACAGCTATTATGCGCACTTGCGATTACACAGGAATATACTACTGTGTAGAGAATTTTGTGTTCTACAAGAAAAGGTATAATTTATACCCACAAATGATACAAAAAACGTGTAAAATTGGCAAAATTCTCAAATGCATCCAAAATTACACTAGAACACCGGGTGACTAAAATTTATTCATTTTTCTACCCATTTCTCAGGAACTGTTTGTAATACCTTAAAATTAATTATACCATCGTGCTAGAAATGTTGTTTTCTACAATACAGTATAATTCTTAATTTTCCAAGGTGTATCTGAAGGAAGATACGGCGGTGTAAAGTCAAAATGTCATGTTGCCAATTTGACAGCTATTATGCGTACTTGCGATTACACATGAATATACACTGATTTAATTTCACTCAAGTCCAATCACAATTTACGCACTTGCGATTACTCAGGAATATACTACTGTGTAGAGAATTTTGTGTTCTACAAGATAAGCTATAATTTATAACCACAAATGATACAAAAAACGTGTAAAATTGGCAAAATTCTCAAATACATCCAAAATTTCACTTGAACACCGGCCGAATAAGATTAATTAATTTTTCTACTATTTCTCAGTAACTATTTGCTAAACATAAAAATAAATTATACCATCGTGCTAGAAATCTTGTTTTCTACAATACGGTATAATTTGTAATTTTACAAAGTGTATCTGAAGGAAGTTACGGCGGTGTAAAGTCAAATTATCATGTTGCCAATTTGACAGCTATTATGCGCACTTGCGATTACACAGGAATATACACCGATTAAATTTCACTGAAGCCCAATCACAATTAACAATGCATCATATTATCTCCAAGCATGGATGGTGTGGTTTTATTGCGTACAGTTTAATTAATGCTACACTCTACTGAATATAAAGGCTTTATTGTCCTCAATAACGTTCCGCACGACGGGCGGGTAAAATTCTATTGGGAACAAAGTAAACTACTGAATTTAACTGTGTAATTTAATTGGTTTAATTTCAAGTTGCATAAGCATAAGTTGCATAAGGATATGGGTTGCAATATCATGTAATGCCAACTTATGCTGTTTTAGCGGAAGCATTAACCTGGAATTATAGAGATGACAGAAGGTTGCATTGTTTTGATAGTGTTGTGGAAAAACATGTTTTCTAAATTGAAACATAAATTTCACATTTAGACTTTTATATTAGCTATAACTTTCCTGTGGGTTTGTTTTTCTTTTTCAATTTGCACTAATTTTTTTATGAATTGAATATTAATTATATTTAATGAACTGTTCCGCACGACGGGCGAATTAAATGTATCTATAAAGAGTGGGTTTAAATGATAGCGAGGTATATGATATTTTGCTAGCAGTAAATATTCTAGCGATAAAAGTAGAATAGCTCTTAAGCAAATGATTTTGGAGAATGATGTGAACCTTTAAATATATTTTGCGATCTGATGATATATGTATTAGGAATAATACGTAGCAGAATATAGATTGCATAATATAATATCGGCTGTAATATCAAGGGCTGTATTATCGGTGTAATCCAAAAAATAACAACTGTATGAATATGATGCATTAGTGGAAGCATTAACCGGGAATTATGAGATAATATGATAATGGTGTATAATTATATCGCATTATGCAACAAATGTGAATTTAGCTACCTTACAGTTTGGTCCCGATACTATATTGGCGGGTTGAGAGAAAAGTATTGGTGGGCCGCGTGTTTGGGACCCCTGGGGTAGATAATCTCAGTCTTCTGATTACAAATTATGATCGCATCAGTATATTTTGTGATCACAAACTAATAAGTTAAATCACCTCAGACTAGGCTGAGAGCGGTCAAGATTGGATGGTTGGGTTGGGTTGGGTAGGTTTGACTCAGGTTATATTGGGTTTTAATGATAGCGGAAAATATATAAATTTTAACAATAAATATTATAGCGGTAAAAGTGAAATAGTACTTAAGCAAATGATATTGGGGAATGATGTTAAGTAATAAATATAGTTTGGAAACATTCTGATGAAAAGATTTCATCATCTTTCATTGTTAGTTTCGTGTTTGTGTTCTGAATTATACCACACGACGGGCAGATTTATATATCAGGCGGGTTGAGGGATAATATTTGTCAAAATAAGAACAAAAATATTCACATTTAGACTTTTCTATTGGTTAAGATATTTATAGGTTACATTTTTTGGTTTTCAATTTGTATGCATTATATTTTATGGATTTGATATGAATTTTATTGTATGAATTTCTCCGCACAACGGGCGGGTTTTAATGCTATATATATATACATAAAGAAGAAATTATCTGTCTGTCTGTGTATGTATGCTTGAATATGAGGTGACATAATTGCGCTGGTTCATGGTTCGCTGGTTCAATGATCAGGGGCTTGAAACGCAAACGAAGCGATGGCTCATTTTTATGAAATAAAAATGTCCCGCGGGCAGCAATAAAACGTTCAATTTCACCGTATAGAATGAATTCATATACAAAACTAATGGATTTGACTTCAAGAACCAGAACGGATGGTGTTCGAGTTCTGAATTATTCCTCACGTCGGGCGGGTTTAAATATGAGGCGGGCTGAGTGAAAATATGTTGTCAAAATAAAATTAAAAATAATGAAATTTAGACTTTTTAATTAATTAAGGTCTTCATGAGTTTGCCATATTTATTTTTAATTTGCAATATTTTTATGAATTGTTCCGCACAACGGGCGGGTTTTAATGCGGTTTTAATGCTATATATATATACATAAAGAAGAAATTATCTGTCTGTCTGTGTATGTATGCTTGAATATGAGGTGACATAATTGCGCTGGTTCATGGTTCGCTGGTTCAATGACCAGGGGCTTCAAACGCAAACGAAGCAATGGCTCATTTTTATGAAATAAAAATGTCCCGCGGGCATTTAGACTTTTCTATTGGTCAAGATATTTATAGCTTACATTTTTTGCTTTTCAATTTGTATTCATTATATTTTATGGATTTGATATGAATTTTATTGTATGAATTGTTCCGCACGACGGGTGGGTTTAAAAAAAAATGTTTTTAGTTCATTTTTTCAAATGGTTCATGATTTGCTTGATTGTATGAATTGCTCCGCACAACGGGCGGGTATTAATGCCATATATATACATAAAGAAGAAATTATCTGTCTGTCTGTGTATGTATGCTTGAATATGAGGTGACATAATTGCGCAGGTTCAATGGTATATATATACATGAAGAAGAAATTATCTGTCTATCTGTGTGTGTATGCTTGAATGAGTTGACATAATTGCGCGGGTTCAATGGTATAGATCAGGGGCTCAATTGTTCCGCACGACGGGCGGGTAAAATGCTACTGGGAACAAAGTAAACTACTGAATTATTTTACCATATAGAACCATTAAATAAAAAACCATTATTATATAATAAAGAACCATTTGAATATTAGTTAGTTAGTTGTCATTAGTTGGTTTATGTATAAAGAACCATTGGTGTTAGGGCTTAATTGTTCCGCACGACGGGCGGGTTTAAATATGAGGCTGTTCGAGGGAAAATGTTAAATGTTTTGCTTTTTAATTTGTATTCAGTTTATTTTATGGATTGAATATGCATTTTATTTTTATGGATTGAATATGCATTTTATTTTATAAATTGTTCAGCACGACGGGCGGGTTTAAATATGAGACGGGCTGAAGGAAAATATGTTGTCAAAAAATATAATTGAATTTAGACTTTTCAATTGAGTAAGATTTTAATGAGTATATCTGTTTTCTTTTTAAATTTGCAATATGTTTATGAATTGAATATGAATTTCATCTTATGAATTGCTCCGCACAACTGGCGGGTTTCAATGCTAGACGGTGATATCAAGTTATTAAAATATTTTGGAAACATTATGATGAAAAAGTGTAGTCATTTTTCATTGTTTCGTGTCTGAGTTCTGAATTATTCAGCACGACGGGCATGTATAAATATGAGGCGGTTTAGGCAAACTATTTTGTGAAAATAAATATGAAAATATAGAAATTTAGACTTTTGTATGGGTTTACTCAACTCTTTTTTAATTCATATTCCTTCTCTCTCATGAATTGAATACAAATTTAATAGTATGAACTGTTTCGCACGACGGGCGGGTTTACATGCTAGAATTTTCATTGTTTGTTACGTGTTTGTGTTCTGAATTATTCCGCACAATGGGTTGGTTTATATATGAGGCGGGTTGAGGGAAAATATTATGTCAAAATAAAAATAAAAATATTCACACTTGCACTTTTCTATTGAGTAAGACACTGATGAGTTTTCATTTTCTTTTTTAATTTGGAATATTTTTATGAATATGAATTATTTTGAATATTAATTCCATTTTATGAATTCCTCCGCACAACGGGCGGGTTTTACTGCTAGTATATACATAAAGAAGAAATTATCTGTCTGTCTGTGTATGTATGCTTGAATATGAGGTGACATAATTCCGCTGGTTCATGGTTCGCTGGTTCAATGATCAGGGGCTTCAAACGCAAACGAAGCGATTGCTCATTTTTATGAAATAAAAATGTCCCGCGGGCAGCAATAAAACGTTCAATTTCACCGTGTAGAATGAATTCATATACAAAACTAACGGATTTGACTCCAAGATCCAGAAAGGATCGTGTTCGAGTTCTGAATTATTCCGCGCGTCGTGCGGGTTTAAATGTGAGGCGGATTGAGGGAAAATATTTTGTCAAAAAAAGAAAAAAAGATTAAACTTAGACTTTTCAATTGATTACAATTTTATGAGTGTGCCCTTCTTCATATTTAATTTTTCTATATTTTTATGAATTAAACATCAATTTCATTTTAAGAATTGTTCCGCACAACGGGCGGGTTTTAATGCTAGTATATATATATATATGTACAAGAATTTAGAAAAAATTAGAAAATGTGCACGGCGGCAATAGTCACAACAGCCCGCCTGAAGTTTCCAGACCAGTTCAAGCTGGCTGTTGTGACTATTGCCGCCGTGCATATTTTTTAATGTTTTCTAAATTCTTGTGAACTTATCGTTTATCGTTCCTCTTTTTTGGCACTAGCGATAAGTGAATGATAGATAATTTTAGAAAACTGCGATAAACGATAAAAGTTTTTTTTTATCCCAAATGATGCGTCTCTCAGCGCAAGTGGCTACACCTCTCAAAAAAGACTGAGACCTCCAGCTGTCACGGGGAGTTCCCCTCAATTTGCTTCCAGCCGCAGAGAGAACTACCGTTCGGGGCACTGCTCCTGTGACCCCTCAGGCCAAAAGACCCACCTGCAGCAGACGGATGGGGATCTGGGGCGGGCCGGAGTAAATATCAGGATTAAGCCAAGTGCAACGTTGTGGAGGATATGACACCTGGTAATTAAACGTACAAAGGAGAAAATTTACGGTATTAATGTTGACACATTCATGTATGCTCATCTTTTAGAAAAAGTAAAGAGACTTCTACAGCACGATGTACATCCAGGTGCAGATAACGACGTTCAACCCGGACAGGCGGGTGTATATCATGGATATCCGGGCCTGTAGAGAGGCTGAGAATTACCCACTCAGGGTAATAATAGACAACTGTTCTGCGGAGCTGTCCGGGCTTCCTCTCAACCCCTCAGTACTAGTGAAGCTCAACTTAGAGGGCCGGGAGATCGTGATTGCTGAGTCTGACCCAGTCGCTTTAGGAATCCCGGCCATATGCTTCCATGGTGGGCGGACTTACGTCGAGCTCAGGAGCATCCGCAACGAATGAGCGAGTATGTTGATCTGAACCTTACATTCATTCGAGAAATCTTTATAAATTGAACTCACAAGAATCACGTTTCCAATCCTGATTAATAAAAGTAATCAATCCTGCGCTGTGTTGTGTGTCTTTGTTGTGTATTTTTGATAACGCATTGATCTTTTCAGGGAGTAGGATGAGCGGCGTGTTTCAGGTAGATCGCCATTTGGCATCCCCGCTCCTCGACATCGAGCTGGTCTTCATTCGGGACAGCGTCGACAGACCAGAGGTCCTCAAGGATGAACATATACTACTTCTCAAGGATCACCGGGAGCTGGTGAAGACATACAGCTGGAAATCGTTCCAGGCTGAATTATGTGCACATATCGAATCCGGTTCACCGTATCTAAGTAAAGACCAGCCGAGCCTTGGTCGTTCGATTTCGACTGCTTTGCGAGTCTACCATCTTGCGGTAGGCCGATCGTTGTCGACCTCTGCAGCATCCAGACAGATACAGATCTCACCTGATATTATGTCAGACGAGATCAAACGATGGAACGCGTGGAAGCGTTGGTTCGTGGCCGCTTACCGAAAGATGGCGCGATGGCCGGCGCTTATAAGAGAGTGTCTGGGCTGAGGATACAAGCAGAGTTTTATGGAGATGTTGTTGTGATAACACTTGGACGACGAGGACAACCGCTGAGAAAGATCTTTGGCACGTACGCGATGTGGCTCAGCACCCTATCAATGATCGAGAGTCACGAGGGTGCCCTGCTGTATAGCAAGATCGCTGACATATATCAGAAGTACCCGGGGTTCTGCCTCTACAATGACGTCAACAAGTTTCTTGCCGCCGGTAGAGCAGATCTGATCAGCTACAAGAATGAATTATCATCCGTGTGGGAATTGATACCGTCCTTAGCAATTGCTGTTGTGTTGGAGTGACATGAGAAAGTAATGCGGCATGCTTTCAGTCAGCAAATGAGGAGGGTCGAGAGGTGGATTATGGCGACACATGTCGTCCGTTTTATGATGTCTCCTGTCTGCACAGAAACGGAAGCGAAGATGAGGCTCGAAGTCAGCGGACTCTGGAAGTCCTTCGGCTTCCCAGTCGTGGACTCGGCGAAAACAGCCGCCGACCTGAAGGAGAGGATGACAGACCCACCAGACGTGGAGCAAGGTGTGGCCACGGAAACCCGGAACATCCTGAAGGTATTTTGCAGATCTTACTTCTCGCGACACAGCAGGTGGCCGAAGTGCTTGTTACTTCCAGGAATGCGGGGAGACATCGAGCGCTCTGTTAGAGAAGGAAAGTGGCTCGAGACTGGTGCTGGACGCTGGTCCTCATCGGACTTCGAATATGTCCTTCTCGAAAAGAACCTGAATTACGATTACACAACGGACATGTCCGAGTTGCTAACTGACAAGGCAATATGTACAGGAAGGGATGATACTGTAACCGGATTTGACAGGCCCGCTCATTATGCGATCTACGGAACACAGGCACCACTGAGAGAGGGCCGGGAGGGTCGAGTCTTGAGTAAATATCTTTGTGAGCCTAACCTTTCTGTGAAGGAGGTTTTGGAAAAAATAGAAGAGGGTGGCATTCCGTATGAATGGCGCGTGATGGTGGCTATCATGAAGGAGAAAGAAGCAAAAGTTGACAACGCCCGATGTTTCTGTAAACTGACCCATGAGCTCCGGGTGTATCAGACATCCACAGAAAGGAGCATTGCCAAAAACCTTTTTCCGTTCATAAGGCAACAGTCTATGACAATGTCGGAAAAGATCCTCTTGGAACTCGTTGTGTTCGATGACTGAGCCATTCGGAGTGGATGAGCCGAAATACGGCTTCGTGAGTCTAGACTATTCACGCTGGTGTCTGTCTATGTCTCACAACTCGTGCTCACCGTTATTTGTTGAATTGGACGCCCTGTTTGGTTTGAAGCGAGTTTTCTCATTCTCGCAAATATTTCCATATATGTGCATGGTCGTAGTGCAGGATCGGTTCAGGCCACCGAGATACACTTCTGATGAACCCGAGGACGGTCCGCAGGTGTGGAGGGCACCCACCCGGTGGATGGAGGGGATGAGACAGAAGGGGTGGACCCTCCACAGCCAATGCACAATTCTAGCTGTTGCGGAGGAGAGGGGCACCACTGCCACACTGTTAGGGCAGGGTGACAACCAGGTGATTGTTATCAAAATCCCTCCGCAGCATGTGCTAGACCGTCTCGGGCAGAATGCAAATGACTTCATCTCCGCCTTCGTCATGAGTTTTACCGACCGTTCTGCTCGGCTTGGCATGACGCTGAAGCCCGATGAGACCTGGCTCTCGACGGTGCTCTTCGAGTATAGCAAAAACTATCACTTTTGGGGCGCCGCCATGAGTTCAGCGTTGAAGCGGGATTCACGCGTCAACTCGGAGATTAACGACGGTATCCACACTTTATCAAACAGGATATCCTCTCTGTTTTCGGCGGGCACTACTGTCGCCGGAGTGGATGTCACTCCACATTGTGCCTACCTGCTAACATTGATTGAGTGCTCTGATGTTCTCTATGATGAGGTGTGTGAGGGCTGGTGTGAGGCGGATGTCTGTTCATTGCTGTGTGTTCCTGCATGTGTCGGAGGTCTGCCAATAATGCAGTTTAGCGACTTCCGCTTTCGCGGTAAAACGGACGCCTTGTCAGATTGTGTCTCATGGTTGATGTACATCGCTCAAGCCGATGTTTCCTTGTTTTCATCAGTGTCAATACTTGTGGATGTGAACCCCTCGCCCCGCAAAGACTTGGAGCTCCTCTTAATTAACCCGTTTGCACTAAACCTGTCTTTTCCACACACTGCCGAAAATGTCATTAGAAGGAGAGTCAAGGACGACCTCCCGCTGGTTGTGAAAAAGCCGGACATAGTAGACCTGTTCTCAGTGGAATCAACCTGACAAAGAATGGAGCTGGTAGCCGACCTGCTGAGGATCGAGCCTTTCAATCCGCGTGTTACGGCTCACCTGTTCAAACTCTCGAATGTGGCTCTGAGCGACAAGGTGGTTGGCCAGTACAGCACTTCCAGAACGGTCCGGCAGACGTTAGAGCGGAGTGAGGGTACAGATGTATCCGAAACTGACTTTCGTGACCTAGTACAGTCAATGGATGAGTTGGTTCTCGCTTACATTCGTGCAAGATTACAACATGGAACGGCAAGGAGTATCCAAGATGTTTTACTCGGCCCCTCGTCGGTGTGTAGCAACACGATAGCGCAAGAGATCCGAGTGAAATCTTGGGGCATATCGATGGAAGGAGTGACGATGCCATCTACCACTGACCAATGCTTGCTGTCTAGGTGGGACTCCGAGCTCATCGACCCTAGCCGCTCGATCCTGATAACTGTTGACGACGCTGATGACAAACTGAGTACAAGAGGGCCACACAGACCATATGTGGGTTCCATGACTTCGATAAGGACAAGGAGGTCTAACCTGGCCATCATCGATAGCACCGATATGCATCGCAGCATCGATAGCGATGGTATCATCGCTCAAGCAGATCACGGACATGTTGTCGTGGGTTGTGGGCGACAATTCACACCTTGCCACCCTCCTCCTTCGGATGTGTTCAGAGAAGACGACAGTGTCCATTGATGATCTGGTGAGAGTGACGCGCAAAGTGGTTGGTGGATCCATCCAACATCGGCTGCTGGACGATGCGTCATCTCAAGGGGCGATGATCAACTCCTTGTATACTACAGCACTCGTTGTACAATAGTGACCGACACAGCTATTCAGTTTGCGAAACAGTCCACAGATCTTACTCTGTGTTTTCAGGCCTCGATCTTGTGCGGTCTTTCAAAGCTGTGTATAATGGAATTTGAGAAAGTGAAGACATCCGGTAAGTGGGCTCTATCCTTTAACTGTCCAGAGCGCACTGTAGAAGTCGGCCGGTCAAGCTTTGACCTCCCTCAGGAACCCCCCTACAGCGGTTTGCTTCTCGGAATGCAAATTACCGAGATAGCAATCAGTGGGGCGGAGAACACCGAGGCGAAAGAGATCGTGGATACCTCGATTGGACTTGCGTACTACATCGCGGACAAGTGGGCGACCTATATGGTTCATTGGGAATCTCGCCACTTGCAAAGTGTCGACCTGTGCTCGATCAGTGGTTCTCCTCTTCCTGGATTTGTGAACCTCACCGAGTTTTCATTAACGGACATGGAGACGTGTATCCACGCGCTGACCATGTACTTGATTGAGCAAGTGGGGGACATTCTTGGGGTCGTTAGCCTCATCAGTCGGTTATCGTCTTTCGCGGGAGACGACTCTCCCATGTCTCAATTTGCGAGGTCGGCGGTCATGAGCGGGTCGCGGCATCCTCTGATGAAAGTGACGAGTAGAAAGGACTCCACAGCAGCTTCTAGGATTGGAACGCCGTTGCTCGAAAGCTGTTCCGACTCTTGTCGGAGCCAAGCCGGCTGCTGAGCTTTTTATACTTGCCCTCGCATTATAACTCAGAGCTGTTCCTTTCGTTTTCACAGACGCTTGAGCGATGGAACGCGTGGAAGCGTTGGTTCGTGGCCGCTTACCGAAAGATGGCGCGAAGGTCAGCGCTTATAAGAGAGTGTCTGGGCTGAGGATACAAGCAGAGTTTTATGGAGATGTTGTTGTGATAACACTTGGACGACGAGGACAACCGCTGATAAAGATCTTTGGCACGTACGCGATTTGGCTCAGCACCCTATCAATGATCGAGAGTCACGAGGGTGCCCTGCTGTATAGCAAGATCGCTGACATATATCAGAAGTACCCGGGGTTCTGCCTCTACAATGACGTCAACAAGTTTCTTGCCGCCGGTAGAGCAGATCTGATCAGCTACAAGAATGAATTATCATCCGTGTGGAAATTGATTCCGTCGCTAGCAATTGCCGTTGTGTTGGAGGGACATGATAAAGTAATGCGGCATGCTTTCAGTCAGCAAATGAGGAGGGTCGAGAGCTGGATTATGGCGACACATGTCTTTCGTTTTATGATGTCTCCTGTCTGCACAGAAATGGAAGCGAAGATGAGGCTCGAAGTCAGCGGACTCTGGAAGTCCTTCGGCTTCCCAGTCGTGGACTCGGCGAAGACAGCCGCCGATCTCAAGGAGAGGATGACAGACTCACCAGACGTGGAGCAAGGTGTGGCCACGGAAACCCGGAACATGTTCCGGAAGGTATTTTGCAGATCTTACTTCTCGCGAGACAGCAGGTGGCCGAAGTGCTCGTTACTTCCAGGAGTGCGGGGAGACATCGAGCGCTCTGTTAGAGAAGGAAAATGGCTCGAGACTGGTGCTGGACGCTGGTCCTCATCGGACTTCCAATATGTCCTTCTCGAAAAGAACCTGAACTACGATTACACAACGGACATATCCGAGTTGCTAACTGACAAGGCAATATGTACAGGAAGGGATGATACTGTAACCGGATTTGACAGGCACGCTCATTATGCGATCTACGGAACACGGGCACCACTGAAAATGGGCCGGGAGGTCGAGTCTTGAGTAAATATCTTTGTGAGCCTAACCTTTCTGTGAAGGAGGTTTTGGAAAAAATAGAAGAGGGTGGCATTCCGTATGAATGGCGCGTGATGGTGGCTATCATGAAGGAGAAAGAAGCAAAAGTTGACAACGCCCGATGTTTCTCCAAACTGACCCAAGAGCTCCGGGTGTATCTGACATCCACAGAAAGGAGCATTGCCAAGAACCTTTTTCCGTTCATAAGGCAACAGTCTATGACCATGTCGGAAAAGATCCTCTTGGACACGTTGTGTTCGATGACTGCGCCATTCGGAGTGGATGAGCCGAAATACGGCTTCGTGAGTCTAGACTATTCACGCTGGTGTCTGTCTATGTCTCACGACTCGTGCTCACCGTTATTTGTTGAATTGGACGCCCTGTTTGGTTTGAAGCGAGTGTTCTCATTCTCGCAAGTCTTTCCATATATGTGCATGGTCGTAGTACAGGATCGGCTCAGGCCACCGAGATACACTTCTGATGAACCCGAGGACGGTCCGCAGGTGTGGAGGGCACCCACCCGGTGGATGGAGGGGATGAGACAGAAGGGATGGACCCTCCACACCCAATGCACAATTCTAGCTGTTGCGGAGGAGAGGGGCAACACTGCCACACTGTTAGGGCAGGGTGACAACCAGGTGATTGTTATCGAAATCCCTCCGCAGCATGTGCTAGACCGTCTCGGGCAGAATGCAAATGACTTCATCTCCGCCTTCGTCATGAGTTTGACCGACCGTTCTGCTCGGCTTGGCATGACGCTGAAGCCCGATGAGACCTGGCTCTCGACGGTGCTCTTCGAGTATAGCAAAAACTATCACTTTCGGGGCGCCGCCATGAGTTCAGCGTTGAAGCGGGATTCACGCATCAACTCGGATAGTAACGACGGTATCCACACTTTATCAAACAGGATATCCTCTCTGTTTTCGGCGGGCACTACTGTCGCCGGAGTGGATGTCTCTCCACATTATGCTTACCTGCTAACATTGATTGAGTGCTCTGATGTTCTCTATGATGAGGTGTGTGAGGGCTGGTGTGAGGCGGATGTCTGTTCATTGCTGTGTGTTCCTGCATGTGTCGGAGGTCTGCCAATAATACAGTTTAGCGACTTCCGCTTTCGCGGTAAAACGGACGCCTTGTCAGATTGTGTCTCATGGTTGATGTACATCGCTCAAGCCGATGTTTCCTTGTTTTCATCAGTGTCAATACTTGTGGATGTGAACCCCTCGCCCCGCAAAGACTTGGAGCTCCTCTTAATTAACCCGTTTGCACTAAACCTGTCTTTTCCACACACTGCCGAAAATGTCATTAGAAGGAGAGTCAAGGACGACCTCCCGCTGGTTGTGAAAAAGCCGGACATAGTAGACCTGTTCTCAGTGGAATCAACCTGACAAAGAATGGAGCTGGTAGCCGACCTGCTGAGGATCGAGCCTTTCAATCCGCGTGTTACGGCTCACCTGTTCAAACTCTCGAATGTGGCTCTGAGCGACAAGGTGGTTGGCCAGTACAGCACTTCCAGAACGGTCCGGCAGACGTTAGAGCGGAGTGAGGGTACAGATGTATCCGAAACTGACTTTCGTGACCTAGTACAGTCAATGGATGAGTTGGTTCTCGCTTACATTCGTGCAAGATTACAACATGGAACGGCAAGGAGTATCCAAGATGTTTTACTCGGGCCCTCGTCGGTGTGTAGCAACACGATAGCGCAAGAGATCCGAGTGAAATCTTGGGGCATATCGATGGAAGGAGTGACGATGCCATCTACCACTGACCAATGCTTGCTGTCTAGGTGGGACTCCGAGCTCATCGACCCTAGCCGCTCGAGCCTGATAACTGTTGACGACGCTGATGACAAACTGAGTACATGAGGGCCACACAGACCATATGTGGGTTCCATGACTTCGATAAGGACAAGGAGGTCTAACCTGGCCATCATCGATAGCACCTCGATGGTATCATCGCTCAAGCAGATCACGGACATGCTGTCTTGGGTTGTGGGCGACAATTCACACCTTAACACCCTCCTCCTTCGGATGTGTTCAGAGAAGACGACAGTGTCCATTGATGATTTGGTGAGAGTGACGCGCAAAGTGGTTGGTGGATCCATCCAACATCGGCTGCCGGACGATGCGTCATCTGAAGGGGCGATGATAAACTCCTTGTATATTACAGCACTCATTGTACAATAGTGACCGACACAGCTATTCAGTTTGCGAAACAGTCCACAGATCTTACTCTGTGTTTTCAGGCCTCGATCTTGTGCGGTCTTTCAAAGCTGTGTATAATGGAATTTGGAATTTGGAATTTGGAATTCCTTTAACTGTCCAGAGTGCACTGTAGAAGTGCACTGCAGAGTGCACTGTAGAATAATACAGAGTGCACTGTAGAAGTCGGCCGGTCAAGTTTTGACCTCCCTCAGGAACCCCCCTACAGCGGTTTGCCTCTCGGAATGCAAATTACCGAGATAGCAATCAGTGGGGCGGAGAACACCGAGGCGAAAGAGATCGTGGAGGCCTCGATTGGACTTGCGTACTACATCGCGGACAAGTGGGCGACCTATATGGTTCATTGGGAATCTCGCCACTTGCAAAGTGTCGACCTGTGCTCGATCAGTGGCTCTCCTCTTCCTGGATTTGTGAACCTCACCGAGTTTTCATTAATGGACATGTACGTGTATCCACGCGCTGACCATGTACTTGATTGAGCAAGTGGAGGACATTCCTCGGGTCGTTAGCCTCATCAGTCGGTTATCGTCTTTCGCGGGAGACAACTCTCCCATGTTTCAATTTGCGAGGACGGCGGTCATGAGCGGGTGGCGGCATCCTCTGATGAAAGTGACGAGTAGAAAGGACTCCACAGCAGCTTCTAGGATTGGAACTGCCGTTACTCGAAAGCTGTTCCGACTCTTGTCGGAGCCAAGCCGGCTGCTGAGCTTTTTATACTTGCCCTCGCATTATAACTCAGAGCGGTTCCTTTCGTTTTCACAGACGCTTGAGCGTCTTATGAAAATGCCGGCCCGAGCTGTCCGACCCTATTGTTTGGAGGAGGAGGCGACGTATATCCAGGCTGTGCGGGCCCAGGGTCAGTCGGTGAAGTTTCTTCAGTCTGGTTTCACACCGAGGATACGAGCTTTCGATAACCGGTGGATGCGTCTCAGGGATGAGAACAGGAGTAAGCTAAAACCAAGACACCAGGAGCCATATGACGACTGCAACGTCGCTTGGTGCTTCGGCCCAGAGGAAAAGTGCTCCCAGGATATACTGGCTGTTCCAATCCCTGTCACTCTGAAGCGAGTTGTAAGTTACATGGATAATTCTGGTGAATGTTACGCAACAATAGCTCACCGGCTAAGTGACTTGGAGCCGGGAATTGTGATGCCGCCAGGGAACGTCGAGACAGCTGTTGATGTGAATCTTGAACCTTACTTGGTCCGGTCAGACCTTTGTGGACTACCTTTGGATATTGCCTAAACAATTAGGTGCAGTCTGACACAGAGTCTACCTCCTTTGCGAAGTGGTGATCTATGTGTATCATGTGATGTGTTGAGAGGCGTGGAACCAGGAGTGCCCTGCTTAGTACTAACAAGTAAGAAGTTTTACGGAGTGCGTACGCATTGTTTGAAGTGTGTTCTAAGCAAAAAATTCAGGGTCTTCGGCGAGACAGGACACGGAGTGCAATATTCTTGACATGTTACCAGCGATCCTGACTACCGAGGAGCGACACGAGACATTGAAAGCTGCATCATCACAGCAGCAACGTTCGACCACACATGGTCACTAGACTGCTTGAGGAGGAGGACCATCATGATAGAGGAATACCTGGGAGGAATGTCTGATCGAGATGGGATTGAGGATTGCCTGATCTCTGAGACTCGGGATCTTATTAAAGTGCTAGAAGGCCTCACGAAAGAGGGCCTGTCTCGAAGACGTACTTGGACACTGTCCCACACCCATGGACGAGGACGGTCACGACTAATTCAGCGACACTTGCGAGGGCTGGTAAAGAACTTGTCAATAATACATTGTTTGAGCTCAACAAGGCCCACAGTCTGTGATGTGAAGGTGCACCTCCATCTGTTGTTGGGCGGTATAGAGTGTGCTGGAGGCCTGGGTGCACACAGAGGCACGAATATGAACAATGTCCTCAGGACTGCAACCTGAACCGAGATGATCTTCTCGTCCTGTGGAGGATAGGACGGGAGATGGAGTTTCAACCTGATGGTGCCTTTGGGCGAGCATTTAGTCGATTATGTCCTGTTTGAATTATATGTATTGTTATTCTTGTTCATTTATGTGGGGGTATAAATTCATTGATGTTGTGAGTTTGCCTATGCTGTTGAGTGTTAGGGGGCAGCCGTGTTCTATGGGGGCGACCTGTCTCCACGTTTTTCTAAATCTTGCTGTGACGGTTTGTTGATTCGTTTGTTGTATGGGTGACGTGATGTGTTTGCTTTTGTGCTCAGCTGATTTGTGTATTGTGTGGTATATGACTTGTTTGGCTGTGAGATGTTGAGGTCACCTGGGGAGTCACCTCCGGGGTTGTGATCCAGGGCTTGCGGGAACATGGGTTCATTTAGATTCAGTATCTTGGATTTGTTTGTTATATAAAAGTACACGAGTGAAAAGTTGGCGATAACTGGATTGTTATCTGTAGAGCATGTTATTTGTAGAGATGTGTTCCCCCCAGCGGTAGGGGGGTAAGAATTTTGTCGCCGTAGCTGCCGCGTGTCGTAAAAGGCGACTAAAAGCAGACATGTCTGGTCAGGTCTCGGCCTGCTACTGGTAACATGTAACCCGGTACAACCAGCCGCATGGTCGGAATGTCGGCGACTAATCCGGCCCCCCACTGGCCTATGCCATTGAGGAGGGTGACCAGACACCCCGCAGGAAGAAAAACAAGACCTGTCAAAGGGCGGATGAGCTGTTTAGCAGCCAACGGCCATCTGGAAACCCTCCTCCGTCGGATCGGCAAACAGGATCCTGGCCGCTGAGTGTCACGTCACCCGGGGTATAGTGGTGGCTTGACGTAACACTCGTCTTTGGCCTGCGCGTCGAACCCCGACGGGGCCGCTGTTGGGCTCCTCGACAGTGGAGAGAATGGTCCGACGCCGGCACGGGTGGCCGGATAGGGCTCAAGAGGGTCAAGGGTGAGGTGTCTGGTGCTCGAGGGGGGCCCCGCCCGGTGCAGTGTCCGCCGTTTGTAGTGGGGCTGCAGTTACTGAGTCCAGATGGACCGGTGGTGGTCACTGGTCCGGGCCCGGTACTGTAGCTCCCGCGGACTCGTACCGGGCGGAGCTCGCAGCGAACTCAGGGACATTCTGTGCCCGTACAGCGCGCACCACCACTGGCGTGGCATCCCATGCTGGCTCTGCCCGTCCCCCAGTAGGGCCCCGTGCAGAGGTGGGTGGTCGTGTGCGCAGAGACAAAAAAACATCTCATGGTTTCAAAATCCACAACCACCCCACCTGCTGGTCGTCCATCGGGCGATCGGCCACGGCCGCCGAAAGGTGGCCGTACTCTGAGAAACGACCAGGACGACACTCTTGTTGTTCCCACTCCGATGGTGTTGGTTTTTGCCAGCACCGATGAGAAGACGAAGCTGTCATCGTTGAACCCGTTCCGTCGTCTGGATGGATTCAGGAACATCGGAGCCGTGCCTCTCGAAGCCAGCCGGCGGAGAGATGGATCGTTGATGGTGAAATACGGCACTGAGACGGCAGCAGCCCGCGCGATAAAGGCAACCACTTTCCGTTATCGCGTGGGTACGGGCGAAAACAAGCGTTGGTTGAGCACCCCCATCTCGGTGTGTGCGCACTCGACATTAAACCACGCCAGAGGTGTTCTGTTCTGTCGTGCGCTAGAGGGTGTCGATGATGAGGATATTTGCGACGGATTGGCATCACAGGGTGTCATCCGCGTGGAGCGCATCGTCCGACGGCGTGAGGGTAGCGAGGTGCCGACGCACTCTTTCTTCCTCACGTTTGACGGTGCTGATCTGCCGGACGACATCAAGATCGGTGACATCCGTCAGCGTTGCCAGCGCACTGCCTACCGCACACGACGGAGCGACTCCCACCACTGCCATGGAGATGGAGAGCTCCTCTAAGCGGAAGCTCTCGGCCTCTCCAAGTGGGTCCCCACCTGACGTGGGGAGAGGACGATCGGCCAAGCGATTCGATTAGGTACCTGTGCTACCTGGTTTTAATGTATATGTGCCTTTTTAACGGGAGTATTTATTTGTATTTTATTCTATTATATTTATTTTTATGTCCATTTTACAATGGAATATTTGAGGTATTAGATCGAATTTTAGTGATTTACTGCATGTTTTACACTCCCGACAACCATCTATTTTAGCAATACAGGAGACTAAGCTTTTAACTTCTTCGTATTTTAGTATTCATGATTTTAATGTTTTTAGATATGATAATCCCAGCTCGACTAGCCCATGGCGGAGTTATGCTGGCTGTTCGCACCGGTGTACCCTGTCGCGCCTGCATATTCAGTCAGATTTGCAGGTGGTTGCGGTTCGGTGCTGGCTGGGTGGTAGGGAGGTGAGTGTGTGCTCATTGTACCTGCCGCCTGGTCGCCCGTTCCCAAGGGCCGACGTCGAGTTTTAATCAGTTCACTTTCACCCCCTTTTTATGTGTTAGGCGATTTTAATGCTCATAGCCCTTTTTGGGGATGTGATTCATATTGTGGCCGTGGTTTTATTATGGAGGATATTTTAACTGTTTTAGACATAGGTATTTTAAACACAGGCACATATACGCATTGCACCATGTCATCGGGAAGCATGTCCACTCTGGACCTCAGTCTGTGCAGTCCCAGTCTGCAGGCATCCACGAGCTGGACCGTTGAGAACAGTCTGTATGGGAGTGACCACTTCCCTATATGGATCTGTCTCAATGAGGTACCTAGGTTGGGAACACGACCACCGAGATGGAATTTCAAAAGAGCTGATTGGGTCCGCTATGATTGCTTGACACTGGAAGCCATGGGAAACCCCACACTTCGACCCAGCGTAGAAGATCTTACTGAGGCCATTGTCACCTGTGCCAAACAGAGCATTCCGCGTACGGCATCGCGTCCCCGGCGGCGTCCTGTTCCTTGGTGGACAGACTCGTGTTCTGCGGCGTTGCAAACTCCATCGCTGTGGTGTCAGAGGCAACATGGGGAGGCTCGTACACAATTTCCCTTTGCACCGCACATTCTGTGCGTATGGGGAACTCCCTGTCTCGTCCGTTGGATCAGGCAGAAGGCGTTGCACAGGGTAGTGTGCTCAGCGTGGCCCTTTTTGCCATAATGATCAACGACATTGACAATCATTTGCCTCCCTCGATTGGACGGTCTTTATCTGTGGACGACTTCGCCGTATGGTGTTCTTTACGCAGCACTGTTGCTGTCCAGCGTCAACTGCAGCTGGCGGTGAATATAATAGAGACTTGGGTAACGCATAAGGACTTCCGCTTCTCGACGTCCAAAACGGTCGGTGTACACTTCTGCCGACGTCGAGGTGCCTGCCCTGACATGGAAGTGGAATTGTACGGCAGTGCTGTCTCATTCCAACGCACGGTTCGGTTTTTAGGGGTCACGTTGGACTCGCGCTTGACCTACACCGACCATATTTCACAGCTGAGAACCACATGTCTAAAGGCACTGAATGTGCTGAAGACTGTTTCCCGCATCCGGTATGGAGCAGATCGACAGTCCCTTCTCCTTTTGTACCGCTCGTTAGTCAGGTCGCGTCTCCATTACGCAAGCATCGTATATGATCTGGCTTCGGAGTCTGCAAAAAGCCGTTTGAATGTTTTACACCACTTAGGGATACGCATTGCCACCGGCGCGTTTCGCACGTCGCCAATCGTCAGCCTCCTTGTTGAGGCTGATGAGGCTCCGCTGGCGCTCCGTCGTCAAGAGCTGGGCATGCGTTATTCTTGCAAGCTGGAAAGCACCCATGAAAACCCCGCGTATGACGTGGTATTTTCCCAGCATGTGCCTGAGCATCAGCACCTTCCAGGACCTCAGTGTTCTGTGCTGTTTTGCAGCAAAATGAAGGCACTGCCGGAGTCATGCGGTATGGGTGCTAACAACGTCCTCAGACAAGAATGCACGGCGGAGTCACCCTGGGAATTGGTCACACCCCAGGTCGTCGTCTCTCTAGCAGATCTGCCGAAACACCGTACAGTGCCCAGTGTGCTTCGCTCAAACACACTGGAGCGAATTCATTCTTACGGACGGTATACTGCCGTGTACACTGATGGATCTAAGTCGGCCAGTGGTGTGGGTTGTGCGTTTGTAAGTGGAGGTAGGTGCCGCTCGTGCACGCTGCCACCGAGCGCTTCCATTTACACGGCTGAACTGTACGCTATCCTGCTGGCCCTGGTTTTTATTCGCTCATCTTCGTTTTCATTGTTTACAGTTTTATCTGACTCCCTTAGTGCTTTAACTTCATTATCGTCTTTCTCCTTACATCCTCTACAGAGGATTTTTATCTCTCTTGACATCATCCACCACCAGGGCAAGCGTGTAAAGTTCTGCTGGATTCCGGCCCATATTGGTATTTTGGGCAACGAGCGAACTGACAGAGCCGCAAAAAGAGCTGCTGAACGAGACTTTTATTCATTTTATTTTAACTGTCCCATTCCGTATTCGGGCTTTTATCATATTATACATCGTTTTATCCGTTATCGCTGGCAGCTCTCCTGGGACAAATGTGGTACTAACAAACTAAAAGCAGTGAAGCCCGAAATCGGACATTGGATGTGCTCTTATCGCCGGAAGAGGTCCGAGGAGGTGGCGCTCTGTCGTCTGCGTGTGGGTCACATGTACGACACGCATCGCCATCTTCTACTCGGACAACCTGAACCCACGTGCAGCGCATGTAATGCACGTCTCTCCGTGCAACACATCCTGGTGTAATATCCATCATTCTCAGAGGCGCGTCAACGTTGTCTTGGATCCGTTCGGACTATTGACGAGGTTCTCGGACAGGAGCAGTCGGCGGTCATTGAGGGCCGCATTTTTTAATTTTTACGGCTTTTGCCTTTTAGAACTATTTATTGAATTTTATGTATTGACATTCACATTCATTTCTTTCACCATCACCCTTAATTATTTCATTGTTCCATTCTTCATATTCATTGATTAATGTGCTTTAACTTTCAATAGACTGGGGGGTGCCGTATGGTCTTAGATACCGGTGCACCCCAAAACACAAATCAACAACAAGGGAGAGGTTCATCAGAGAGATTGTCACCTACATCACATCCACACCTGACCCCCTCTCCTCTCCAGCCAGAACCAGGACATGGTGACAGAAAATCCTAAAGAAGCCAGCGACGACCTATTTGCCTTCCTGGAGATTCCCACTGTCATGGAGGTGAATGGACCCAACATTGTGGAGCTCATCAAGGAGGTGGACACCTGGGGTAGGAGCAAGGTGGCAGAGGTGAAGCCTGGGCAATTCCCCAGCATGTACAGGGAGAAGTGATCTAGCTGTTCATCAAGTACAACACGACCTTGCCCAGCTCTACCGCCGTGGAGCGCATGCTCAGCACTGCTGATTACGTCCTCAGGCCCAAGCGTGCATGCATGACCAGCGACAGGCTTGAGAAGCTGGTCTTCACCAAGGGAAACATGCAGCTCCTGGATGCTGTCTTGAGAAGGGAGAGTCTGAGTCAGAGACACTAATGTGAAATAGAACTTGTAGGCCATAGACTTGTTCCAATGACAGGTTTTGTCTAGTTTAATAACTTTTCACCATGGAAATATAGTTTGTGTGTTTTATATATATTTCAACTATACAAAGGAACCTCTCCCTTGATGTCTTCTTCAAGGGCAGGAGCCACATGCTTCAACATGAAGGGGCCATGGTTGGGGTGGGTCAAGGCGCATGGGAGAGAGCGGCACACACACTCCTAACTCGAGAACTCCAGCGAGATTGGCGCACTGCAGCTGTGAATAATACTGTGATTGACCAGCTACACACACACACTTGGCAGCTCTCATGAGGTTTTTCAGGATTCACTTGCAAGCAAGTGTTGATCCTTCTACCCTATATATATACTGTCAGCTTGAACTGGTCTGGGAACTTCAGGCGGGCTGTTGTGACTATTGCCGCCGTGCACATTTTTTAATTTTGACAAAATTCTCTTGAACTTATCGTTTATCGTTCCTCTTTTTTGGCACTAGCGATAAGTGAATGAGAGATAATTTGAGAAAACTGCGATAAACGATAAATGGTTTGACCTCAGCGATAATATCAGCGATCATTTATCGCTCATTTTTATCGCACGTGGCAACCACTGTGTATATATTTGTGTGTTGATGTGCATTTGTGTCTGTATGTGCTTGTATGTGCAAATATCTACACACACACACAGATGTGTGTGTGTTTATATATGAACGCGTATGCTGGCGTGTGTGTGTGTGTAAACAGTCGTTTGTCCGAGTTATCTGTCATGGGCAGTGACGTGGAACCGGCCACCAATATCGCTACCAGCCGCATTGAAACACCACACTCAAACCCCACCACCAACAACAACAGCGCTACTACAGCTAAGGCGGCCGACTTGGGCGACATATTCGGCGAGGACTTTGACAGCGGAGGAGGCGATGACAATGGTGGCGACGGCCGGCGAGTGGCGCATTTCACCGACAACCCGCTGGTACGCGACAACTGGGACGACGCCGAGGGCTACTACCGTGTGCGTCTCGGCGAACTACTCGATAACAGGTGCGCTGTGTGTGTGTGTGTGTGTGTGTGTCAGTGTGTGTGTGTGTGTCATTGTCAGTATGTGTGTGTGTCAGTGTGTGTCAGTGTGTGTCAGTGTGTGTGTCAGTGTGTGTGTGTGTGTGTGTGTGTGTGTGTGTGTGTGTCAGTGTGTGTCAGTGTGTGTGTGTGTGTGTGTGTGTGTGTGTCAGTGTTTGTGTGTGTGTGTTAGTGTGTGTGTGTGTTTGTGTCAGTGTGTGTTTGTGTGTGTGTGTGTGTTAGACGTATATTTTTGTTGACAATTTGTCATGTTGCGCAAACAATGCGTTCTTCCTGACAATGCCTTTTAAGCCAAAGGATGCGTCTTTCAGGCATCTATATGTTTAATATTTTTAATAACAAGACAAGCGCAAAGGAGAGGACACTTTCAATAACAAAATATACCAGTATACAAGCGGTATTAAACAGCTTTTATACTGATTTTTATATAGTTAATTTTTTTATCAATACCAATGTGTGTGTGTGTTAGCATGTGTTCATGTATGTATGTGTGCTCACATGTGTTTATTTATGTGTGTGTGTGTGTGTGTGTGTTTATTTATGTGTGTGTTTGTCTGTTTGTCGTCAGATACGCTGTGTACGGCTACACTGGGCAGGGAGTGTTTTCAAACGTGGTGCGTGCGCGCGACCAGGCGCGAGGTAATCAAGAAGTAGCCGTCAAAATTATTCGCAACAACGAGATTATGTCAGTACTGGCTTCTGTGATATCTATCTTTATTTCTATCTATCTGTCTTCCGATCTATCTATCTAAAGACTGGACATCCCGCTTGTGAGGCGGGTGTGCTAACCACTACACCACGAAGTCCACGTATATCTGTCTATCTATCTATCATATGCATACCCTATTCCCATTCCACCTGGTTCAATGATTCTAATAATAATAATATTATTTAAAATAATTGCAATTTCGACGATCGTATCAAATTTGAGAGACAAAATTTGTCACGGATGTTGTATTGAATAATACATGCAATCAACAGTGACAAAGCTCGTTGGTTTGAGCACCCAGTAATACACGTGTAGTTTCGTGCAGACACATTATTTTGTGAAGTCGTATATGTTCTTCAGTGGCTGCACACGTTTTCTACACAATCCCACATTTTGCCTGGTTCTAGTGGACTGGGGATTTTGCTGGGGATTCTTGTTGCTTGCACCTGCGTTTATCACCGTGCACTTTCTATTGTACGGATTGGCCGATTTCCTGTTCTGGCAGTGATTTGCATTGCCGCTCTTTCTTGGCGATGGTTCACGATTTAGTCGCGCTGTGGTGATGTTGGACGACCGTGTGTAAGTGCAGGGAACCAGGCGTTCAGTCGCTGCATCATCATCTTGCATGGCCGCCAAAATAACAAGCAGAACATCACACCGTGGTTTCTCGGCTCTTCCAACATCAACACTGTAACCACGATGTGTTCCTCGCGTCCCACAGTCGATGATATCTCCGCTGTTACACTCCAATATCTCTTTTGCTGTCACCATCGAGGTTGAAGATGATGAAATGCTTGCAATACTACTTTCAAGCGCTTTAAGATGACCAAGCTGTTGTTGTCTGCCTCCTAGACGTGCCTGGAGAGAGGGAACTTTACTGGACACTTTGCTGTCCTTGGCGGAGTGAGTAGGACGGGCTTTGGTTGGGTATTTGTGAGGCGAGGACACTTCACGCTGCCTACAGTGGGTCGTATTATGATGGCACTGTTTGTTCTTGGTAGATGAAGTGGTGTACTGATGTCGTCGATGCTGATTGGCACTGGAACAAGCAGCAAATTGGAATGCAGTAGCACCGACTTCTTTCTTCCTGTCACGACTCACACAAGTCGGACCGGAAACCCTGCTGGGGATATTGGCCGATATTTTCGACTCTGGACATTTTTGGTCGTTCGTCCCCTTTCTAATAATCTTACGTTTGTGTGCTGCCCCGACAGTATTATCCGTGACTCCAGCATGTAGTTGTCTTGTAGGAGTGTCTTGTCTTGTTTGTGACAAATGTGGGACATGTTCTCTCTTATCTCCAGGACGTTTGGAAGGGCATTGTGGTGTCCTGTGTTGGGGAAGCGATGTCATCATCTTTGCCAGATCACTGTTCTTCGTCTGGCTGATGAGTTTCCTATTAGGATTTTCTTTGTGGAAAATCTCATCAAAAGCGGGCATTCTCTGTTTACGAGGCTTATTCTGGTTTTGGTTAATGCGAGGTGCCTCTTTCCTCGCTCCTTCACGGTGCATGTTATCCAAGTATGGATATCTGCCAGTGGAGATAGGTGTCGTTCTTGGGACCAGATCCTTATTGATGTTCTTTCTCGGACTGGTCCACTTTTCGTCCGGTCTTTCAGCGTAAAACATGTCTCCAAAGCGAGATTTTACTTGCTGAGGAGAGATAGTTTGGTTGTTTGCATTCGAGCGAGGTTTAGTCGAACGTTGATGAAAGGTTCGATCTTCCACGACGCACAAACGTCTTCCCAAATAAACCATTTTCATTGGTCTTCGGTTGGTGTTGGTAGCTCAGATGTGATCAAACGATCTCAGGCAAGCGTTCACACAGAAATGGTTCAACATTTAATATTCACATACTGACACAAACATCGATTATAACTCAATATTCCGTTCAAATAACGAGTTTTATTGCATAGCAGACCTGCTAAAATACAAAGTATATTTTCAACAACTCCACTTATAATTTTGTGTTGAATGAAATTTTCAAAATTGAATGCACTTAATCCTGACGTGAACCTCTTAAATTTGAACGACGAATATATTCCGTATCAATACATAATGAATCAAAGTGGGTTTTTAAACGTAGTATTCATTCATTTATCTATGCAGTCATGTATTTTTCCAACATTTCTATCTATCTATCTAGAAAATATGCAGAGGCAGCATACATCCAAGAAAATGACTCCAGATGCATCATGAACGGCTGTAGAGGAGTTGAGCTTGATTGCAGATTTTGATGTAATGGTAAATATTTATTGCGTGCAATTGTTCGTGTTCTAGCCTTTACTTCAAAGTGTGTCAAAGTCCTATACGCGTGTCTTAATGTTTTTAATAATTTATATCTGCTAAGTATTTGGTATGCCCGATCAAGTATACTGTTTCCATCATATACCATTACCGGGTGCGTGCAACTTTTTTATGCGAAATCTTCCTGTCTATCTATCTATCTATCCTTTTCTTGTTCCCTTCTCTTCATTATCTATATACTTGGGAATTAAAGGGGATGACGTGAACGCTGCAATATGCAATATGCAAGCCTGCACTCCCCATGCACCTTTGATCATCAAGAGACAGAAAGAAAAACAAACAATAATATACTGAGCAATAATGTTAGAATGATGAAGCAGTAATTTGAGAAAAGAAAATCACCCTGGAGATGAATCAAGATGACAATCATTCACAACTTACAGCGAACTAGATAATACAATTGATATATATTTTAATTGTTTATTCAATAGTTCATATCGGCCATATAAGTTCAAGTGTATTCTTGTGTGTGTTTTTGTTTGTGTGTTAGGCACAAGACGGGCTTGAAGGAATTGGAGACTCTGAGAAAGCTGAACGACGCCGACATTCAGGATCGCTATCATTGTCTACGACTGTTTCGCCACTTCTTCCACAAGGCGCACTTGTGTATGGTGTTTGAGCCACTGGCCATGAATTTGCGTGAGGTGAGTGTGTATGCATGTGTGTTTGTATGTCTGTGTGGCGGCTGTTGCTTGCCATTTATTTGCTAAGATAGTTGATAGTTTCAAACTTTTTTTTTATAGGGTAATCCAATTTGGACATATTGCATCATTTGAGGAAGTGGCGTGAGTTTATCTTGTGATGGTTCAGCTCTATAGATCGGATAATACACAAGTTGTCACGTAGCCTTCTCGAATCGACCAGCAATAAGCTGTACTGGCTCGTTATTAGACTTTTTACTCAACCAATTGGACTGTATCCCACTTGTATTTTTATTTGCTCATTCACTCAAGCATGACGGAACGCAAAACAGAGGCCCTAATACTCACGTACATCTCTCTCACGTGCACACACACACACACACACATGCATGTACACATACAAGACGTACCATAGATCCTGTGCATTGAAACTATGTCACTTTTCAGGCCAGAAATACTGGGTTTTTAGTAGCACGATCCAATAAGCCCAGCCAAATTTTGAACTTTTCTCCGGTAGTTTTTCTATTGCTCTGTTCTGAATTTCAATTCATAAAAATCCATCCTTTCCTATCATTTACGTGTTAATTTTCTTTTCTCGTCGAACTATTGCACATATTTGTACTTTATTAGCATTGATACTATAATGAAGCTTGTACTTTTGAATACATCAACTTTGGCAGGCTGAATTTTATAACCCTGAAATAGCTCTGCCCATTGAGCCCACTAAAATATGGAGTCTAATTTTCAATGAAAACACGGGCTTAATGGCCGGCATATGCGGTATTTATGCTTTTATTGTTCATTCTTGTGTTGTGTTGTTATGAACAACAAGATTAGCTGTCTGATATTGCATCGTTACAACTGCAGCCAATTTATTTAGTATTGTTTTTATTATTGTGTTTTTGTTGAATCAGGTGTTGAAGAAGTACGGCAAGGATGTTGGTCTCCACATGACAGCTGTCGTCTCGTACACGCGACAATTGCTGCGCGCTCTGCGACTGCTGCGCAAATGCAACATCCTGCACGCCGACATCAAACCCGACAACATTCTGGTAGACTAATACGCACACTGACACACACACTGACACACACACTGACACACACACTGACACACACTGACACACACACTGACTAACTAATAAATTCAAATTCACAATCTATGCGGACGATACTAGTTTAATTTTATCTGATGAGAACAAAGAAAAGCTGCATGCAAAATGCCAAACTGAACTTGTAAAAATTAATCAATGGCTTGAGAGCAATTACCTGAAACTTAACATTAAAAAAACACACTTCATTTTCTTCCAGAATCGCTCTAGACATGAAACATTTCCGGATCTAAAAATTAAAGGACAAGTCTTGTTACAATCACAATATACTAAATTTTTGGGCATATTAGTAGACGACCATATGAGCTGGATCAAGCAAATTGAATATGTGTGTAACAAGATTTGTCGAACATGTGGAGTTTTATACAAAATCAAACGATTCCTTACCGATAATGCAATGAGAAGTATATATTTCACCCTGGTATACCCTCACCTAATATACTGTGTATCCATATGGTCCTTTACCTGGCCCTCGTTCGTTGCAAAACTCTCAGTAGCACAAAACAAAGTAATTAGGTGTATAATGGGTTTGAAAAAATTCGAATCAACCAGAAGTCTCTATCGTTCCACTCAAATTATGCCATTCAATTATATTCGTAAATACTTTACAAGCATCCTGATACACAGATTTCTCAAGCAACCCCATAAAAACACATTTTTTATTCCTTCTAACAGCTCTAAACGCATTATGAGAAATAGATATGATATTATACTACCAAAATTTAGAACTACTTTGTTTCGAAATTGCTTTTTGCATGAAGGCCCTGAAATTTGGAACAAACTTCCACAAAGCCTAAAATGTATTAATGAAACAAGTTCTCTGGAAGGGTTCAAACTTGCTCTGAAAAAAACACTTTTTAGCCGACATGATTTCAAACATCTAACGATGTATGTTGATAAGACCATCTTATTTCGATGTAATTCATGTAAATTGCATATACTTAAATGCAGTGTCTTGTGTTGTTTCATATATAGCCTCGATATGATTTTCGTTGTTTGATGCATGATTTGTCCATTGAAGTATATAAATATCACACACAAATGAGCACATTCACATGATTGTACAACTGAATGCACTCTAAACTATCCATTCGTCTAAGAGCCACGGCTCGACGAATTGTTGCCTTATTCATCTGTGTTTACTGTATAACTTCTTTTGTTGTCTATTTGTGGCAATACATCAAAATTGACAAAAATTGACTGACACACACACACACTGACACACACACACACTGACACACACACACACACACACACACACACTGACACACACACTGACACACACACACACACACACTGACACACACACACACACTGACACACACACACACACACACTGACACACACACACACACACTGACACACACACACACACACACACACAAAAGCACACACACACACTCACACACACACACTAACACACACACACACACACACACACACACACACACACACACACACACACACAGTGACACAAACACACATTTTTTAATTGATTTGAACATGTATATTACGCCATATCTACACAATGTGTCTCAGATGCGCAGATTACAGCACAATTACACAATGCGGCATTAAACAAACGGACACATACATGTACCAACATTCAGAAGTTTACACACACACACTCACACACACACACACTACGATAGATGGGAACATTCTGAAAGAAATTGACACAGAGAAAGATTTGGGAGTTCGAATAAATTCTAAATTATCACCGGAAAATCATATATTGGATATCATAAAAACAACAAATCATGAAATATCGAACATCAAAGCGTCCTTTTCATATTTGGATCCAGACATGATGATAAAGTTTATTATCACTAAAATCAGACCTCAGCTAGAATACGCTGCTCCGGTATGGAGCCCACATCTTCAAAATCACGGGACGGCGATTGAGAGAGTACAAAGGACATTTACGAAATTTATTGCCGAACTGAAACCACTGAATTATGAGCAGATACTCCAAAAATTTGACTTGCCATAAATATATACAAATTCTTAAGTAGAAAAGACACAATTTAACATGAGGGAATGTTTAAAATATCAAAAACTACCAGGGGGCATAGCAAAAAACTATCGCAAAAAACAATAAAACGGGATCTGAAAACATATGGTTTTCCATATAGAGCTATAACACATTGGAACAAGTTACCGGCCAATATCACAAACAAAAATACCATCAGAGGATTCAAGGACTCATTTGATCAATGCAAGGCGGGACAGACGAGCTGACTCAGTCCTGCCCGTACACTACAATTCTCTGAGAACACACATTCAGTGTAAGCTGAGGACGGATTTATCTTAACACCTCTGACAGCGCATTGGTGCTTCGACATTTCTCACCAGGTGACGTGAATTTCATGTATGGCCAAAAGGACCACACGTACGTGTATACAAGCATAAGCTGACCCACAGGCTGGAAAACATCACTGACACACGCTAATTATTCCGCGTTTCAAAACAGCTGTTATTTGAATACCTACATACATGCATAACACACACGCACGCACACATACACACACACACGTACACATATACACACACACAAATTGGCAGACGGACATACAATAACACTCAGTACATTGACACAGACACAACATACGAACATACATACATGTTTCTTAATCGTGCGTGTTGTTTTTATTATGCTACTCTCGTTCATGCCGGTAAATTTTGTACAATATTCGGTGTGCTGAGCTTATGTGTGTGTGTGTATGTGTGTGTGTGTGTGTGTGAGTGTGAGTGTATGGAGAAATATGAGTATTGTACACGCTGCAAACTCATTTATAAACTCTTTTTTACGTAGTAGGAACCATATGCTATGCAATTATTTAGAATTTCTGTGTGTGTGTGTGTGTGCAAGGGTTTGTGTGGTTTTTGTCAGTGTGTGTGTATGTGTGTAACATTGCTTTTCTTGCTATTTGGCTTAGAATGACATTATCTCTTGTGCTTTGTCCAACGTATACTTACCATTTTCTCTCCATTTGTTGCTGTGCCCAATCAATAAATAAATAAACTATTATGTGTGTGTGTGTGTGTGTGTGTGTGTGTGTGTGTGTGTGTGTGTGTGTGTGTGTGTGTGATTGGGCAGGTATCTGAGAACAAGTTGGTGCTGAAACTGTGTGACTTCGGCTCGGCGGCCAGCATCACCGACAACGAAATCACGCCCTATCTCGTGTCACGCTTCTATCGCGCGCCAGAAATTGTGCTCGGGCTGCGCTACGAGTACGGCGTGGATATGTGGTCGTCGGCGTGCAGCGTGTTTGAACTCTACACCGGCCGTATCATGTTCGCCGGCAAAACCAACAACCAGGTGCGTCAGACAGACAGGCAGTCAATCAGTCAATTAACGTGCATGTCAGCTGATTGTGTCTTATATGCAACACACTGCAAAGCGCTCGCCAACACACACACACACTCAAATACACACACACACACATATATATACATACTCAAACACACAGACACACACTCAAACACACACGCACACATACACACACATACGCACTCAAACACGCACACACACGCACTCAAACACGCCAACACACACTCAAGTACACACACATATATATTCTCAAACACGCCAACACACACTCAAATACACACACACACACACACACACACACACATACACACACATTACATTAAGACGTTTATATCGCGCTTCTCATCCGAAGGTCTTAAAAGCGCTCTTACACACACACACACACACACACACACACACACACACACACACGCATGCGTACAGACACACCCACACACATATGCGTGATAATGTGAGGATCTGTTAAGAAGCACCGAGCGCATTATTTCGCTCACATATTATTGTTATTATTAATTGCAAGTAAATTCAGTAGCATGTGGGAAGAGTACAAGTGCACCACCCTTCGGTGGCCCCATTTACCAGAAGCGCCCAAAAGATATTTATATATATATATATATATATATATATATATATATATATATATATATATATATATATATATATATATTAGCATAAAAACCCGCCCGTTGTGCGGGGGAATAAATAAAATGAAATTCATATTTATAAAAATTGATATTCATGAAAAATATTATAAATTTAAAAAGAAAAATATGTAAACTCCAGATGTAAACTCCAGAAAAATGTAAATAGAAAAGTCCAAATGTGAATCTTTATATATTAATTTAGACAAAATATTTTCCTTCCACCCGCCTCATATTTAAACCTGCCCGTCGTGAGGAATATATCATAACACAAACACGTAACAAACAATGAAAATTCTAGCATGTAAACCCGTTATATCGCTTTCTCGTTTTCTGAGCATTAAAACCCGCCCGTTGTCGTGAGGAATAATTCAGAACACAAACACTGTTCTTATTAGATATAGATAGACGTAGATGCAGAATATTGACCATAATTTTCACATTTTTCAGGGCTCATTTTTTCCTTAAACCGCTATAACTTTTTCTAAAATTATTTTTCAAATGTTTAAATTTAACCTATCGTGTAGAGAAAATAATTTTCAACATTATGGTGTAAATTTTTAGTGTGTACACCGAGTGGTTGTCGGGTAATATCTGGCAGAAAATGGACCAAGGCGGGTTGTCGGTGGAAACGACATGGTCTTGAATAAACGGTTATATCTTTTGCAATGTTGACACTAAATATTTGAAAAATAAATCATCTTGTAGAAGACAAAAATGTGTGTGTATGTATGCTTGAATATGAGGTTAAAATAACTGCGCGGGCTCAATGATATAGATGAGTGGTTTGAAACGTAAAAGAAGCGATGGATCATTTTTATGAAATAAATATGTCCCGCAGACAGCAACTATAGACAATAAAACGTTCAATTTCACCGTGTAGAATGCATTCTTATACAAAACTAACGGATTTGTCTTCAAGATCCAGAACGGATCGACACGATCCACAACGGGCGGGTTTATATGCTAGACATTTAGGTTAGGTTACGTCAAGAAATGATCACTAACTAGGGGTTGAGTTTGTGTCGGGTTGAGTTTGTGTGTGAGGTACTAGACAATAAAAGCATTATAATTTATTGCTGTTTGTATCTTCTGGTCCCAAATTATTTCATCATTTTGCTTCTTCTTTACCCTCTTATGTAATCTGTCCATAATGTGTAGTTGGTTTAGGATATCAAGGCCGAATTGGGGGTATGCAGCTTTGGATCTGGTTTGTGGCCAGACAAAGCTGCACGTCTACTTAATCAGTTTGTGATCACAAAATGAACCGATTCAATCATAATTTCTAATCAGAAGTTTGAGATTATCTACTCCAGGGGTCTCAAACACGCGGCCCACCAATACTTTTCTCGCAGCTCGCCATTGTAGTCTATAAACCAAATTGTAAAACTGAGGGTGGGACAGACAGACACACAGCCCAAACAGTTCATTTTGTTGTTTAAATACTATATGAGAATGTACATACACAAATGGTATGTTTAAATGAATATAATGGTTAATTCCAGTATTTATGTCTATATTATATTGTCCATGTCTGTATTGTGTCTATACATATATATGTGCGTATGCGGTGCTATGCACACGCAGGATGTCTAGCACCACACACGAACACAATGTTCACACGTCTTCCAGATACAGGCTTATCGAGTTTATGTTGACAATACATGAACATATGCTGCATTGCACAACTTTACAACTGACGATTAATCTGGATAGTGTGAAATAATTGTTCTAAAATTTCAAAGTTGTCCTAATTCTAAATAGTTGATCTTAAAAATGAAAAAGTTGCGCTAAAAACAAAAAGTTACATTTATTACTTATTCAATACTTATTTCAGATCAATAAAATATTGATTTTTGGGCTCCTAATGACAAACAGATTCTATGATACAAAAGTTGCATTTGCAACAAAAGGTCACCCTAATTTTTTATATTAACTGAGCTGTGTGTGTTTATGTGTGTGAGTGTGTTTGTGTGAATACGTGTTGGTGTGTATGTGTATGCAAATGTGTGTGTATGTGTCGGTGAGTTTCTACATGACTGGTTTATCAGACGGTAGGTGTGAGCCACAAAGACCACAAATATTTGGGCAAATGGGTTTTTGTTCTCAGAATCGCAGCACACCTCAAATGGCCAGTGTGCGCGATATAGCTGAATTTATCATGGTCATGTGGGTTTTCCAGTTGAACAACGTATATGCATGCTTTCTACCCGAATATGACCCTGAGTAACAGTCGTAAATCATATTTTACAACGTGATACCAGAATGATGTGTGCTGCTGAATGTAGATATATTGTTTTTTATTAGCATCATTTGCTCAAGTACTATTCTACTTTTACCGCAACTTTAACCGCTATCATATATTTCGGTATCATTTAAACCCAATATAACTTGACCCAAACCTACCAAATCAAACCCAACCACCCATCTTGACCTAACCCAGCCTAATCTGAGGTGATCCAACTTATTAGTTTGTGATCACAAAATGAACCGATTCAATAATAATTTCTAATCAGAAGTTTGAGATTATCTACGCCATGGGTCTCAAACACGCAGCCCACCAATACTTTTCTCGCAGCTCGCCATTATAGTCTAGAAACCAAATTGTAAAACTGAGGGTGGGACAGACAGACACACAGCCCAAGCAGTTCATTTTGTTGTTTAAATACTATATAAGACATTTACATACACAAATGGTATGTTTTAATTAATATAATGGTTAATTCCGGTATTTATGTCTATATTATATTGTCTATGTGTGTCCGTATGCGGTGCTATGCACACGCATGATGTCTAGCACCACACACGAACACAATGTTCACACGTCTTCCAGATACAGGCTTATCGAGTTTATGTTGACAATACATGAACATATGCTGCATTGCAAAACTCATAAGTGTCTTACTCAATAGAAAAGTCCAAGTGTGAATATTTTCATTTTTATTTTGACATAATATTTTCCCTCAACCCGCCTCATATATAAACCCACCCATTGTGCGGAATAATTCAGAACACAAACACGTAACAAACAATGAAAGTTCTAGCATGTAAACCCGCCCGTCGTGCGAAACAGTTCATACTATTAAATTTGTATTCAATGCATAAGAGAAAAGGAATATGAATTAAAAAAGAGTGGAGTAAACCCATAAAAAAGTCTAAATTTCTATATTTTCATATTTATTTTCACAAAATAGTTTGCCTAAGCCGCCTCATATTTATACATGCCCGTCGTGCTGAATAATTCAGAACTCAGACAAGAAACAATGAAAAATGACTACACTTTTTCATTATAATGTTTCCAAAATATTTTTATAACTTAGCATCACCGTCTTGCATTGAAACCCACTAGTTGTGCGGAGCAATTCATAAAATGAAATTCATATTTAATTCATAAACATATTGCAAATTAAAAAAGAAAACATACTCATCAGAATCTTACTCAATTGAAAAGTCTAAATTTAATTATTTTTATTTTTATTTTGACAACATATTTTCCTTTAACCCGCCACATATTGAAACCCGCCCGTCGTGCTCAACAATTCATAAAATAAAATGCATATTCAATCCATAGAATAAACCGTATAAAATTATATAGCCAAAAATTTAACCTGTAAATACTTTCACCAATAAAAATTCTAAATGTGAATATTTTAATTATAAATGTGACAAAATATTATCCACCTCATATTTAAACCTACCCGTCGTGCTGAATAACTCATAACACTAACACGTACAAAACAATGAAAATTCTAGCATGTAAACCCGCCCGTCGTGCGAAACAGTTCATACTATTAAATTTGTATTCAATTCATAAGAGAAAATAAATATGAATTAATAAAGAAAAGAGTAAACCCAAAAAAAAATCCTATTTAAACCTGCCCGTCGTGCTGAATAATTCAGAACTCTGACACAAAACAATGAAAAATGACTAATTTTTTATCATAATGTTTTCAAAATATATTTATAACTCAACATCACCATCTAGCATTAAAACCCGCCCTTTGTGCAGAACAATAAATAAAGTAAAATGAATATTGAATTAAAAAAAATGATTAGAAATTATAAATGAAAAAGTAAACCCATAAAAAGTCTTAACCAATAGAAAAGTCTAAATGTGAATGTTTTTATTTTAGATGTGGCAAAATATTTTCTCTCGAACTGCCTCGTATTTAAACCCGCCCGTCGTGCGGAACTATAAATAGAATATAATGAATCAAAAAGCAAAAAGCTTATCCCATAGAAATATAAATTTGTAATTTCTTGTTTTAATTATTGACGAAGTTTTTTTCCTCAACACTGCTCAAGTTCACACCCATCCTCCGTGTGTAGTAATTCAGAAGTGTAACACTATCAAAACAATGAAACCTTCTGTCATCTCTATAATTCCAGATTAATGCTTCCGCTAAAACAGCAGATGCATATAGTTGGCATTGCATGATATTACAACCGGTATCCTTATGCAGCTTGAAATTGAACCAATTAAATTACACAGTAAAATTCAGTAGTTTACTTTGTTCCCAGTAGCATTTTACCCGCCCGTCGTGCGGAAAAATTCATGTGTAAATATTGAGGACAATAAAGCCTTTCTATTCAGTATAGTGTAGCATTAATTAAACTGTACGCAATATAACCATACCATCCATGCTTGGAGCTAATATGATGCATTCTTTATTGTGATTGGGCTTCAGTGAAATTTAATCGGTGTATATTCCTGTGTAATCGCAAGTGCGCATAATAGCTGTCAAATTGGCAATATGTCCTTTTGACTTTACACCGCCGTAACTTCCTTCAGATACCCTTTGGAAAATAAAAAATTATACCGTATTGTAGAAGACAAGATTTCTAGCACGATGGTATAATTTATTTTCATGTATAACAAATAGTTACTAATAGTAGAAAAATTAATTAATTTTAGTCGCCCGGTGTTCAAGTGTAATTTTGGATGTATTTGAGAATTTTGCCAATTTTACACGTTTTTTGTATCATTTGTGGGTATAAATTATAGCTTATCTTGTAGAACACAAAATTCTCTACACAGTAGTATATTCCTGTGTAATCGCAAGTGCGTAAATTGTGATTGGATTTCAGTGAAATTAAATCAGTGTATATTCATGTGTAATCGCAAGTACGCATAATAGCTGTCAAATTGGCAACATGACATTTTGACTTTACACCGCCGTAACTTCCTTCAGATACACTTTGGAAAATTAATAATTATACCGTACTGTAGGAAACAAAATTTCTAGCACGATGGTATAATTAATTTTAATGTATGACAAACAGTTCCTGAGAAATGGGTATAAAAATGAATAAATTTTAGTCACCCGGTGTTCAAGTGTAATTTTGGATGCATTTGAGAATTTTGCCAAATTTACACGTTTTTTGTATCATTTGTGGGTATAAATTATACCTTTTCTTGTAGAACACAACATTCTCTACACAGTAGTATATTCCTGTGTAATCGCAAGTGCGCATAATAGCTGTCAAATTGGCAATATGTCCTTTTGACTTTACACCGCCGTAACTTCCTTCAGATACACCTTGGAAAATTAAGAATTATACCGTATTGTAGAAAACAAATTTTTTAGCACAATGGTATAATTTTTTTTTATGTGTAACAAATAGTTACTGAGAAATAGTAGAAAAATGAATTAACTTTAGTCGCCCGGTGTTCAAGTGTAATTTTGGATGTATTTGATAATTTTGCCAATTTTACGTTTTTGGTATCATTTGTGGGTATAAATTAGAATATTTCTTGTAGAACACAAAATTTTCTACACAATAGTTAAATTTTTATAGCTGTACCATTGCTGGTTTATGAGGAATAGATAGCGGAATATTTACCAAAATATTCACGGTTTCCAGTGCTAATTTTGCCTTTTTGACTTTGTCATTTTGACTTCACACCGCCGTAACTTTTTTTTAATACACTCTGGAAAATTAAAAATTATACCGTGCTGTAGAAAACAAAATTCCCAGCATGATGGTAATATTTATTTAGATGTGTCATAGTTAGTTGCTGAGAAATAGAGAAAAAAGTACAGAAAATCGGACGCGTCGAGCTTAAATATATTTTTGAATGTAGACTGAAATTTTGTCATTTTTACATACGGCGGTGTGAAGTCAAAATGACAAAGTCAAAAAGGCAAAATTAGCACTGGAAACCGTGAATATTTTGGTAAATATTCCGCTATCTATTCCTCATAAACCAGCAATGGTACAGCTATAAAAATTTAACTATTGTGTAGAAAATTTTGTGTTCTACAAGAAATATTCTAATTTATACCCACAAATGATACCAAAAACGTAAAATTGGCAAAATTATCAAATACATCCAAAATTACACTTGAACACCGGGCGACTAAAGTTAATTCATTTTTCTACTATTTCTCAGTAACTATTTGTTACACATAAAAATAAATTATACCATTGTGCTAGAAAATTTGTTTTCTACAATACGGTATAATTCTTAATTTTCCAAGGTGTATCTGAAGGAAGTTACGGCGGTGTAAAGTCAAAAGGACATATTGCCAATTTGACAGCTATTATGCGCACTTGCGATTACACAGGAATATACTACTGTGTAGAGAATGTTGTGTTCTACAAGAAAAGGTATAATTTATACCCACAAATGATACAAAAAACGTGTAAATTTGGCAAAATTCTCAAATGCATCCAAAATTACACTTGAACACCGGGTGACTAAAATTTATTCATTTTTATACCCATTTCTCAGGAACTGTTTGTCATACATTAAAATTAATTATACCATCGTGCTAGAAATTTTGTTTCCTACAGTACGGTATAATTATTAATTTTCCAAAGTGTATCTGAAGGAAGTTACGGCGGTGTAAAGTCAAAATGTCATGTTGCCAATTTGACAGCTATTATGCGTACTTGCGATTACACATGAATATACACTGATTTAATTTCACTGAAATCCAATCACAATTTACGCACTTGCGATTACACAGGAATATACTACTGTGTAGAGAATTTTGTGTTCTACAAGATAAGCTATAATTTATACCCACAAATGATACAAAAAACGTGTAAAATTGGCAAAATTCTCAAATACATCCAAAATTACACTTGAACACCGGGCGACTAAAATTAATTAATTTTTCTACTATTTCTCAGTAACTATTTGTTATACATGAAAATAAATTATACCATCGTGCTAGAAATCTTGTCTTCTACAATACGGTATAATTTTTTATTTTCCAAAGGGTATCTGAAGGAAGTTACGGCGGTGTAAAGTCAAAAGGACATATTGCCAATTTGACAGCTATTATGCGCACTTGCGATTACACAGGAATATACACCGATTAAATTTCACTGAAGCCCAATCACAATAAAGAATGCATCATATTAGCTCCAAGCATGGATGGTATGGTTATATTGCGTACAGTTTAATTAATGCTACACTATACTGAATAGAAAGGCTTTATTGTCCTCAATATTTACACATGAATTTTTCCGCACGACGGGCGGGTAAAATGCTACTGGGAACAAAGTAAACTACTGAATTTTACTGTGTAATTTAATTGGTTCAATTTCAAGCTGCATAAGGATACCGGTTGTAATATCATGCAATGCCAACTATATGCATCTGCTGTTTTAGCGGAAGCATTAATCTGGAATTATAGAGATGACAGAAGGTTTCATTTTTTTTGATAGTGTTACACTTCTGAATTACTACACACGGAGGATGGGTGTGAACTTGAGCAGTGTTGAGGAAAAAAACTTCGTCAATAATTAAAACAAGAATTTACAAATTTATATCTTTCTATGGGATAAGCTTTTTGCTTTTTGATTCATTATATTCTATTTATAGTTCCGCACGACGGGCGGGTTTAAATACGAGGCAGTTCGAGAGAAAATATTTTGCCACATCTAAAATAAAAACATTCACATTTAGACTTTTCTATTGGTTAAGACTTTTTATGGGTTTACTTTTTCATTTATAATTTCTAATCATTTTTTTTTAATTCAATATTCATTTTACTTTATTTATTGTTCTGCACAAAGGGCGGGTTTTAATGCTAGATGGTGATGTTGAGTTATAAATATATTTTGAAAACATTATGATAAAAAATTAGTCATTTTTCATTGTTTTGTGTCAGAGTTCTGAATTATTCAGCACGACGGGCAGGTTTAAATAGGATTTTTTTTTGGGTTTACTCTTTTCTTTATTAATTCATATTTATTTTCTCTTATGAATTGAATACAAATTTAATAGTATGAACTGTTTCGCACGACGGGCGGGTTTACATGCTAGACTTTTCATTGTTTTGTACGTGTTAGTGTTATGAGTTATTCAGCACGACGGGTAGGTTTAAATATGAGGTGGATAATATTTTGTCACATTTATAATTAAAATATTCACATTTAGAATTTTTATTGGTGAAAGTATTTACAGGTTAAATTTTTAGCTATATAATTTTATACGGTTTATTCTATGGATTGAATATGCATTTTATTTTATGAATTGTTGAGCACGACGGGCGGGTTTCAATATGTGGCGGGTTAAAGGAAAATATGTTGTCAAAATAAAAATAAAAATAATTAAATTTAGACTTTTCAATTGAGTAAGATTCTGATGAGTATATGTTTTCTTTTTTAATTTGCAATATGTTTATGAATTAAATATGAATTTCATTTTATGAATTGCTCCGCACAACTAGCGGGTTTCAATGCAAGACGGTGATGCTAAGTTATAAAAATATTTTGGAAACATTATAATGAAAAAGTGTAGTCATTTTTCATTGTTTCTTGTCTGAGTTCTGAATTATTCAGCACGACGGGCATGTATAAATATGAGGCGGCTTAGGCAAACTATTTTGTGAAAATAAATATGAAAATATAGAAATTTAGACTTTTTTATGGGTTTACTCCACTCTTTTTTAATTCATATTCCTTTTCTCTTATGAATTGAATACAAATTTAATAGTATGAACTGTTTCGCACGACGGGCGGGTTTACATGCTAGAACTTTCATTGTTTGTTACGTGTTTGTGTTCTGAATTATTCCGCACAATGGGTGGGTTTATATATGAGGCGGGTTGAGGGAAAATATTATGTCAAAATAAAAATAAAAATATTCACACTTGGACTTTTCTATTGAGTAAGACACTTATGAGTTTTGCAATGCAGCATATGTTCATGTATTGTCAACATAAACTCGATAAGCCTGTATCTGGAAGACGTGTGAACATTGTGTTCGTGTGTGGTGCTAGACATCATGCGTGTGCATAGCACCGCATACGGACACACATAGACAATATAATATAGACATAAATACTAGAATTAACCATTATATTAATTAAAACATACCATTTGTGTATGTAAATGTTTTATATAGTATTTAAACAACAAAATGAACTGCTTGGGCTGTGTGTCTGTCTGTCCCACCCTCAGTTTTACAATTTGGTTTCTAGACTATAATGGCGAGCTGCGAGAAAAGTATTGGTGGGCTGCGTGTTTGAGACCCATGGCGTAGATAATCTCAAACTTCTGATTAGAAATTATTATTGAATCGGTTCATTTTGTGATCACAAACTAATAAGTTGGATCACCTCAGATTAGGCTGGGTTAGGTCAAGATGGGTGGTTGGGTTTGGTTTGGTAGGTTTGGGTCAAGTTATATTGGGTTTAAATGATACCGAAATATATGATAGCGGTTATAGTTGCGGTAAAAGTAGAATAGTACTTGAGCAAATGATGCTAATAAAAAACAATATATCTACATTCAGCAGCACACATCATTCTGGTATCACGTTGTAAAATATGATTTACGACTGTTACTCAGGGTCATATTCGGGTAGAAAGCATGCATATACGTTGTTCAACTGGAAAACCCACATGACCATGATAAATTCAGCTATATCGCACACACTGGCCATTTGAGGTGTGCTGCGATTCTGAGAACAAAAACCCATTTGCCCAAATATTTGTGGTCTTTGTGGCTCACACCTACCGTCTGATAAACCAGTCATGTAGAAACTCACCGACACATACACACACATTTGCATACACATACACACCAACACGTATTCACACAAACACACTCACACACATAAACACACACAGCTCAGTTAATATAAAAAATTAGGGTGACCTTTTGTTGCAAATGCAACTTTTGTATCATAGAATCTGTTTGTCATTAGGAGCCCAAAAATCAATATTTTATTGATCTGAAATAAGTATTGAATAAGTAATAAATGTAACTTTTTGTTTTTAGCGCAACTTTTTCATTTTTAAGATCAACTATTTAGAATTAGGACAACTTTGAAATTTTAGAACAATTATTTCACACTATCCAGATTAATCGTCAGTTGTAAAGTTGTGCAATGCAGCATATGTTCATGTATTGTCAACATAAACTCGATAAGCCTGTATCTGGAAGACGTGTGAACATTGTGTTCGTGTGTGGTGCTAGACATCCTGCGTGTGCATAGCACCGCATACGGACACACATATAGACACAATACAGACATAGACAATATAATATAGACATAAATACTGGAATTAACCATTATATTCATTTAAACATACCATTTGTGTATGTAAATGTCTTATATAGTATTTAAACAACAGAATGAACTGTTTGGGCTGTGTGTCTGTTTGTCCCACCCTCAGTTTTACAATTTGGTTTCTATACTATAATGGCGAGCTGCGAGAAAAGTATTGGTGGACTGCGTGTTTGAGACCCCTGGCGTAGATAATCTCAAACTTCTGATTAGAAATTATGATTGAATCGGTTCATTTTGTGATCACAAACAAATAAGTTGAATCACCTCAGATTTGGCTGGGTTAGGTCAAGATGGGGTGGTTGGGTTTGGTTTGGTAGGTTTGGGTAAAGTTATATTGGGGTTAAATGATACCGAAATATATGATAGCGGTTAAAGTTGCGGTAAAAGTAGAATAGAACTTGAGCAAATGATGCAAATAAAAAACAATATATCTACATTCAGCAGCACACATCATTCTGGTTTCACGTTGTAAAATATGATTTACGACTGTTACTCAGGGTCATATTCGGGTAGAAAGCATGCATATACGCTGTTCAACTGGAAAACCCACATGACCATGATAAATTCAGCTATATCGCGCACACTGGCCATTTGAGGTGCGCTGCGATTCTGAGAACAAAAACCCATTTGCCCAAATATTTGTGGTCTTTGTGGCTCACACCTACCGTCTGATAAACCAGTCATGTAGAAACACACCGACACATACACACACATTTGCATACACATACACACCAACACGTATTCACACAAACACACTCACACACATAAACACACACAGCTCAGTTAATATAAAAAATTAGGGTGACCTTTTGTTGCAAATGCAACTTTTGTATCATAGAATCTGTTTGTCATTAGGAGCCCAAAAATCAATATTTTATTGATCTGAAATAAGTATTGAATAAGTAATAAATGTAACTTTTTGTTTTAGCGCAACTTTTTCATTTTTATGATAGATAACTTTAATATAAGATAACTTTTAGAACAATTATTTCACACTATCCAGAATAATTGTCAGTTGTAAAGTTGTACAATGCAGCATATGTTCATGTATTGTCAACATAACCTCGATAAGCCTGTATCTGGAAGACGTGTGAACATTGTGTTCGTGTGTGGTGCTAGACATCCTGCGTGTGCATAGCACCGCATACGGACACACATATAGACACAATACAGACATAGACAATATAATATAGACATAAATACTGGAATTAACCATTATATTCATTTAAACAAACCATTTGTGTATGTACATTCTCATATAGTATTTTAACAACAAAATGAACTGTTTGGGCTGTATGTCTGTCTGTCCCACCCTCAGTTTTACAATTTGGTTTATAGACTATAATGGCGAGCTGCGAGAAAAGTATTGGTGGACCGCGTGTTTGAGACCCCTGGAGTAGATAATCTCAAACTTCTGATTAGAAATTATTATTGAATCGGTTCATTTTGTGATCACAAACTGATTAAGTAGACGTGCAGCTTTGTCTGGCCACAAACCAGATCCAAAGCTGCATACCCCCAATTCGGCCTTGATATCCTAAACCAACTACACATTATGGACAGATTACATAAGAGGGTAAAGAAGAAGCAAAATGATGAAATAATTTGGGACCAGAAGATACAAATAGCAATAAGTTATAATGCTTTTATTGTCTAGTACCTCACACACAGACTCAACCCGACACAAACTCAACCCCTAGTTAGTGATCATTTCTTGACGTAACCTAACCTAAATGTCTAGCATATAAACCCGCCCGTTGTGGATCGTGTCGATCCGTTCTGGATCTTGAAGACAAATCCGTTAGTTTTGTATAAGAATGCATTCTACACGGTGAAATTGAACGTTTTATTGTCTATAGTTGCTGTCTGCGGGACATATTTATTTCATAAAAATGATCCATCGATTCTTTTACGTTTCAAACCACTCATCTATATCATTGAGCCCGCGCAGTTATTTTAACCTCATATTCAAGCATACATACACACACATTTTTGTCTTCTACAAGATGATTTATTTTTCAAATATTTAGTGTCAACATTGCAAAAGATATAACCGTTTATTCAAGACCATGTCGTTTCCACCGACAACCCGCCTTGGTCCATTTTCTGCCAGATATTACTCGACAACCACTCGGTGTACACACTAAAAATTTACACCATAATGTTGAAAATTATTTTCTCTACACGATAGGTTAAATTTAAACATTTGAAAAATAATTTTAGAAAAAGTTATAGCGGTTTAAGGAAAAAATGAGCCCTGAAAAATGTGAAAATTATGGTCAATATTCTGCATCTACGTCTATCTATATCTAATAAGAACAATGTTTGTGTTCTGAATTATTCCTCACGACAACGGGCGGGTTTTAATGCTCAGAAAACGAGAAAGCGACATAACGGGTTTACATGCTAGAATTTTCATTGTTTGTTACGTGTTTGTGTTATGATATATTCCTCACGACGGGCAGGTTTAAATATGAGGCGGGTGGAAGGAAAATATTTTGTCTAAATTAATATATAAAGATTCACATTTGGACTTTTCTATTTACATTTTTCTGGAGTTTACATCTGGAGTTTACATTTTTTTCTTTTTAAATTTATAATATTTTTCATGAATATCAATTTTTATAAATATGAATTTCATTTTATTTATTCCCCCGCACAACGGGCGGGTTTTTATGCTAGTATATATATATAGTTTGAGAAAACGAGTTTTGTTAATATATGAACCCATTCACAACCCAAACGCAACCCAAAAGACACACACACATATGTGTGTGTGTGTGTGTGTGTGTTCTCAGCGAGTTGAGTGTTGCTGAAGAGGTGTCATATTTCTCAGTCATATTTTGATATGTGGCGCAGGCTTGTGTTTGGTTCCACTCATCATTAATCGTACACCTATTTAACAAGCATTTATTAATTCTGAAATTCTTTTCATCCAATTTCGAATGACTTAAGCAATTACTTATTATTACTTACTTACTTACTTACTTACAATTACTTATTATTGCCGTTGCAAATTTGAGTATATTGTCTGTGTGTGTGTGTGTGTGTGTGTGTGTGTTTGTTGGCAGATGTTGAAGTTGTTTATGGACTTGAAGGGCAAACTGCCCAACAAGTTGATTAGACGCGGCCAGTTTCGCGACCGCCACTTCGACAACAATTGCAACTTTCTCTACAGTGAAACTGACAGAGTCACCGAAAGAGTACGCCCTCTGATTTCTCCCTCTCTCTCTTATATTCCTCCTTATTGAATATTTCTGAAAATTATCTGTGAGGCTTGAATTACTTTTAGACTCATAGAAGTTCAATTATCCGGTTGTATATTATTTTGTTTTTGTGTGTCTGTTTTCGCCTGTTTCTATAGCGTATCCTTCGCCCTGCAGAATTATTGGCTGCAAGTGACTTATTCAGTATTACTTGTTGTTGTTACTTTCTGTCGTGTTATTGTGTGTCAATTGCATATCATCTTAATTGGGTTGTATTCGAAACCTAATTGCTCGTTTGTCTATCTGTCTCTCTCTCTCTCCCACTCTCCCTGTCGTCTCACGATCTCACTGTCTCCGGACGTTCAGGAGAAGACGGTGGTGATGTCGTCCATCCCTCCCTCACGCGATCTTCAGCACGAGCTGATTGGCGCACAAAAGCTGACTGGAGACCACCACAAGAAGGTAGATAATGCCAGCTGTGACTACTGTTACTCATAATACAACTATGACTACTGTTACTCATAATGACAACTGACTAATGTTACTCATAATTACAGCTGTGACTACTGTTACTCATAATGACAATTGTGACTAATGTTACTCATAATGACAACTGTGACTAATGTTACTCATAATGACAATTGTTACTAATGTTACTCATACTACAACTGTGACTAATGTTACTCATCATACAACTGTGACTAATGTTACTCATAATACAACTGTGAATAATATTACTCATACTACAACTGTGACTAATGTTACTCATAATGCCAATTGTGAATGATGTTACTCAGAATACAGCTGTGACTAATGTTACTCATAATACAATTGTGACTACTGTTACTCATAATGACAGCTGTGACTACTGTTACTCATAATGACAATTGTGACTAATTTTACTCATAATGACAACTGTGAATAATATTACTCATACTACAACTGTGACTAATGTTACTCATAATACAACTGTGACTACTGTTACTCATAATACAACTGTGACTAATGTTACTCATAATACAACTGTGAATAATATTACTCATACTACAACTGTGACTAATGTTACTCATAATACAACTGTGACTAATGTTACTCATAATCAAAACTGTGACTAATTTTACTCATAATGACAGCTGTGACTACTGTTACTCATAATACAATTGTTACTAATGTTGCTCTTTCGAGGACTAATCTCATGTTTAAATATACACGTGTGTATGTGTGTGTGTGTGTGTGTGTGCGTGTGTGTGTAGGTGCAGCAATTGCGAGATTTACTGGAGAAATCGTTGATGCTGGACGCGTCCAAGCGAATATCTCCCTCGGACGCGCTCAGACACCCATTTGTCGCCGAGAATATCTAGACATTGCTAGATTTTCCTTTTGTCGGTCTATATATATGTGTGTGTGTGTGTGTGTTTGTGTGTGTGTCTGGCTGTCTGTCTTTGTGTGTGTATGTTGTACCCACAAATGTATGTGTCTCTCTCTTTCTGTATTTGTATGTGTGTGTGTGTGTGTGTGTGTGTCTGTCTTTGTGTGTGTGTGTGTGTGTGTCTGTCTGTCTTTGTGTGTGTGTGTGTGTGTGTGTGTGTGTCTGTCTGTCTTTGTGTGTGTGTGTGTGTGTGTGTGTGTCTGTCTGTCTTTGTGTGTGTGTGTCTGTGTGTTGTACCCACAAGTTTTATTAGTCTTGTCATTGCTGTACATCAAACATTTCCATTGTGTCCAGGTGTGTGTGTGTGTGTGTGTTTCTGTGTATGTCTATGTGTTTGTGTGTGTTTTATAGCCAAGACGCGCTGTTATTGTGCGTGTTGTTGGGTGTCGTGTGCCGTGAGTCGTGTGGTTCAACACCACTGTCACGCACAAACAGTCCGGGCCAACACCAGACGCGACACACAGGCACACGCGCGCACAGTGGCACGAACGCCAGCGTAATTGCCTTTGAACTCTGTCAATACGCCCTTGTGTGTGTGTGTGTGTGTGTATGTGTGTGTGTGTGTGTGTGTGTGTGTGTGTTCTGGGGTTCAATACGTGTTGTGCAGTGTCAGTGTTGTATTGTCCCATTCCGTGGCTCCGATGTCCAGACGGAATATATACGTGTGTGTGTGTGTCTACCTGTGTATGTCTGTGTGTATGCTTGTTGTTTCTTCGTGCTATTTTCTTGTCGAAGTTGTACCGGTCTGGAATGAGTGTATAATCACAGATGCATCTGGTTATTACGTATGAATTATTGAGATTAGTGGTCCGTAGACTTTTTTCTCTGATTCCCCACTTCTCAATGAACCAACTAATTAATCAATTTCGATCATTCAATCATTCATTAATCATTCAATCATTCATTAATCATTAATCATTAATGAATCAACTCGCTAATCATTTTTCACAGCAGCGCAGCACAAATTCAGTCTTTCGACCCAAGCAGGAAGTCTTCTATTCATTTGTTCTTCTATCCGACCTTAATTGCCCCACCTGGTAACCCGTCCATTACCCACCAGCACGGAATTACCCACCAGTTCACGGATCACTCATCTAGATCTCAATTCGCTCTTACTTCAATGAGAAACAGATCAATTTGGCATCAGTTAGCTATTATTGGCATGATCACCAGGGCCACCTCATCTGCCGTATCGACTCTGTTTCATATGTTTTCACGCTAAAGCTCCATTTTCAATTGTCCATACGAACCGGCTCTTTCAATAGTCGAATGTGTGTGTATGTGTGTGTACGGTGGTTATGCAGGAGGCGTGGTTATATTCTGCAGTGCACGCGTGTTGACACGACACGCGCTCATTGACAGTGACGTCACTGGCAAAATGGCCTCATGTACGAACCGAGTGCAAGTTACGTAACAATTGTGTGTGTGTGTGTTGTGTTGTGTGTTGCATTTGGGCTTTGATATGGGAATAAGTCAAAATCATAAGCCGGTATCAGGTTTGGTGCTATTGTGAACACGTAATAAAGCGAGGAAAACACGTGACAAAGCGAAATGGGACCACCTTTAACTCGATATCTGTTTTATTGTGTTTTTATTTCATTTATAAATATTGTTTGTCGTTTGATGACTTCTAGAAGATTTGGTAAATTGAATGCCCTTCTAGGCATACAGAAGGCTTTATTTGCTTAAGGAAAGATATTTTTACTCAACGAAACATCGACGTTCGAACAGCGTTCGTACATTTTCCACCCACAAAACACGCGGATCTGTAGATCATTTTGATCACAAAACACTCGGATCTGTAGATCAATTTGATCACAAAACACTCGGCAGTGGGTAGATCATCGAAACAATCTGAGAGTGATCTATTGATGATCGAGTGATGACGATTTATCGACAAAGGTAAGTTACACAGACACACATACATACACACTCACTTTTCGGTGCGGTTTCTGTTTTGCGCGCTTGTTTGTTTGTGTTGACAGTGACGGTTGCGGGTTGGTTTGTATGTTCGGCTGTTGCGTGTTGCATTTTGCTGAAGCGCCGTTGAGGCAGATATCCCGCCTCTGTACGACGTGTGAACTGGCAAAACGCGGAGTTACAATTGATAAGTCAAGAACTCCGGGATGTATGTGGATTCGTGTTAGCGTGTATAATATTACCGAAAATACATGTTTTCTGCCGTGTTTTTGTGTTTGTTTTTGTTTGACATGAGATTTTGGATTGTGCGCGAGTTTTGTCGCCTTTCAATGCTGTTTTCTGCGAATATATTTGAGCATATATATTTAGTATTGCAAATATATTTGAGCGGAAAAAAGCGTTGCTTGTCGTGTCCGCAAAATGGTAAAATACGGGGTAATATTAACAATTATAGACTTACAGCGGTTTCATTTTTGATGCAACACGGAATTTCATTCGGTACACTTTGAATGTTAGTAATGAACACAAAAACTATGCGATTTCAAAGTTCTGCAGCCAGTCGCCAGATGAACAGATACTCGCGCTATGAACATAATGAGTATTTTGTGTAAACACTAACTACACACAAAAATAATGTACTGTTTGTATACCAATTAACAAAAAAGTTCATCTAAAGTCGACATATTTCTGATATTCTACGAGTTCTAAATTGTATACGCGTCGATAAAACTGGTCTTCCATCGTGCAAATGATAGTTGCGTGCGACCTCAAGGCTGTCAAACTTGTTATCCGTGTCACGTGTCACTGGCGTCACATTTCCTCGCTGATTTGTTCACAGATTAAATGAATCGGTGTCATGCAGCTCGATACGAGCCACAGATCGGAAGAGCCTGAAAGTACCGAGAATCCGACTGCATCTCACGTCGTCGTCTTTTGCACAAGAGCTGCAATAACTTATAACAGCCAGCTTTAAGCTTCTTTAAAATGTTCTAGTTATCCAATAAGCTGTGCTTTTCATTTTAACCATTGTAACCTGCTTTTATTTAACCTGTTTTACTATTCTCAGCTATTTCTCCTGTCTACTATTACTTTTCCTTCATAGCGTTTTATCTGCACGAAAAAGCAATTTTACTTCGTACGGTAAATACCTCTATTATAATTATTATTAATATTATTATTATAAGTTCTCGTGTGAGAGTGTAGGAATACGCTGTTGTTGTTGTTGTTGATTTGGGCTTGGCGTTTCGGCCAAGGTTGACCATTTCACGCCGCGTAGGAATACGCCATTGGGGCGTAGCTTAGACGAAAGTGGTGTAAACATTCGTTTTGCACGAATATTGAATTCTTCTTAACCAACCAAGTTTCATCATACTGATTTTACTCTGCGGTGCTCTGTTCTTGTAGTTTGTTGGATTGATGATAGAAGATTTAGGACATAGGTTGAAAAATAAGGGTATATTTCCTATTAAGTATTAAGTGTTGTATTGACACGTGTGGAAACACGTGGAGACTATGAACAGAGCTCGGCTCATTCACTTGACCGAGGCAGTCGATACCGACTGCTGCCGGCTCATTGACCAGTTCAGCTCTATGAACTCATTCCGCTTCAGCGATTTTGCCAGCTGCTGGCGTCAGCACCATTTCTCGCACATTCTCTCGTCAGTTTTGATTATCTTACACTTCAGATAATCGCACAGTATTCGTATTTCTTATTCGCTTTATTTTCAATTGTTGATAATTCTATTGTTTATTACTTATATATGGGAGTTGACACCACTGTATATCTTGTTCACTCTGTATTTGTTGAATTTCTGCTTGTGTCATATGTTGGACGCAGTTGTGAATATCAAATCCGATTACGAATCTTTCCTTTTCCAGTCGTAGTTGTGTCTGTTCGTTTGTGCGTGTCTATATGCTGTATGTGTGTGCGTGTGTCTGTCTCTATGTTTGTGTCTGTATCTGATTATGAGGGTGTGTGTGTCTGTATATCTGTGTGTTTGTATATGTTTGTGAGTGTGTAGTTAGTGAGTATGTTAGTGGTGGCGCACCAGCGTGACCACGGGCAGCAATGGCTGCCTCAAACAATCATCACAGGAAAATCACATGTGTGTGTGTGTGTGTCGATGTACAGTGGTCGGTTTCAGTGGAACGAGATTATTGAGTATATTGAGCTGTTGCTGTCCGTTTGTACGCGTTTCTTGCTGGCCGCCGCACCACGCCTCCAGCGTCGCGTGGCCGCAATCTACCTGTGCTACGGTGTCTACTTTAAACTGCCACCGCTTACAAGGCGTGTTACCTTATTGTCTTATCACGGATTCCGCACGTTTGTGTCTTTATCAGTTCTATACCAAGGGGTCGTGCCGCTTTTTTGGGTTGAAATGATTTTTCGGTCGTAAATTACTGGGTTTTTTCGGTTTGCTTCGATCCAGTGATGACAGGCAATATCATTTAAATGCGGTGTGTGTTTGCTGGCAGTGCTGCTGTTGTGTGCAATATTCCACGAGGCAGCCTCCGATACACCGGGGTTATGTGATTGAGAAGTGATGGAGAAAACATTTCAAAATAACATTTCAAATTTTCAGCATTTCAAATTGGCATTGGTTCTTCTATAATTCAGTCATTGGATGTTTTCCTTGTCGATTACACCTTGTCGCAATCCTGTATCATATTATCAGTGAAGACTTATGTTTGTGCGATTTTGTCATGGTGTTTCTATTACCAAGGGACAGTACTAGCCTGAAACGGTGTATTTGCCATGGCTGTGTGTACAGTTCTTTCTCGTGTATTACTTGTGTATCTCTCTTGTTTTTGTTGATACGGCCATGTAAATTGAATGAATGAATAAAATTAATGAATTTTTTTTTTAAATTTCTTTATATCTCTGGTTTTGTTCTATTGTTTTGTTTACATTTTTCTCTTTGACTTGTTCACACTGTCCACTTGATGTCAGATGTCAGTGCGCGTTGCGTATCACTCGCTCCGAGTGGCAGCGTGTGCGACAACTGCGCCATCTGGTGGTGACCGGGCGACATCACGACGCTCACTACTGTCTGCAAATGCTGTTCGAACACGGCGCATTTCTGTTTGTCGCCGCCGCGCGCCAGGTGTGTCTTTGTGTGTGTGTGTGTGTGTGTGTGGGTGTGGGTGTGTCTCAGTGTGTGTGTGTGTGTGTGTATGTATGTGTGTGTATGTGTGTGTGTGTGTGTCTCTAATATCTCTAATATCTACTGTCGTTTCCCTCCTGCTATATTGTCTTATTCTCCCGCTACCTCCTTCATTTTTCACTCGTTCCACCCAATTTCCATTTCTGAGTGCAGATTACTATTGATACGTGTTCACACTCGATCTTCCTCCCTGGATCCTATTGACCTTGCTCGAATTCCCCACTGTACTGAGTTACTTCTTCCATTCATCACTTATTTTATCAATACGGCTTTCTCTCTTGGCGAATTTCTTGCGTCAAAGAGTGCCAGTATTCTCCCAATTCTGTAAAAACATAACCTTGATCCCAATTGTTTGTCTAACTACCGTCCCATCTCTAGAATTCCTTGGATATCAAAATCTCTTGAAATGGCTGCTTATGTCCAGATCTCGGACTACCTTGAGCGCCATGATCTATTTCTCCCTGAACAGTCAGGCTTCCGTAGCTTTCACTCCACAGAAACCTCGCTTCTCTTCCTCTATGACTCTATTCTTAAGTCTACTCTTGCTTGTAAGGATGTTCTTCTCATTCAACTGGACTTCTCTGCAGCTTTTGACACTGTTGATCATCTAATTCTACTCAATACTCTGTCTAACCTAGGTATTAGTGGTACTGCACTATCATTCTTCCGCTCTTATCTCTCTACTCGGTCTCAGTTTGTTTTTACTAGTGATTCTTGTAGTGAATCTTTCCCACTCTCATACGGTGTCCCACAGGGGTCGGTCCTAGGCCCTCTCTTTTTCAATATTTACCTAACTTC
>OU696591.1:4328998-4331498 GCA_916048095.2 Sacculina carcini | reverse complement strand
GTCGACTGGCAGATTTACAGCAGACGCGGTTGGACATGGTGTGTGGCGACACGGTACGCAGTGTTTGTCGCACGCTCAACCTGCACACGGCCACCGCCGCTCATAATGAGTCCGAGTCGAGCCAACACGCAGCCTGCTCGTCGTCTGTCAACAATACTGCCACTGCCTCAGGCAACGCCGATACTCAAAACAACGAGGAAGATATCGGTCGGTTCTCTCGTGTTTTCTATGTGCGTCTCTCTATCTCTCTCTATCTCTCTCTATGTGTGTGTGTGTGTTTATGTGTATTTTTGTATGTGTATGTATGTATGTGTATGCTTGTGTGTGTATTTATGTGCGTGTGTATTTATGTGTGTATGTTTGTCTATGTGTGTGCGTATGTGTATGTATGTGATGGTGTATGTACTGTATGTGCGTGTGTTGATATGTGTATTTTTGTATGTGTATGTATGTGTGTATGTACGTGTGTGTATTGTATGTGTGTATATGTGCGTGTGTATTTATGTGTGTATTGTATGTGTGTATATGTGCGTGTGTATTTGTGTGTGTATGTGTGTTTGTGTGTGTTTTTTGAGTTCTTCTGGCGCGTATTGATTTTTGTGTTCATTACAACAATTACTTTTCAATGCAGAACTAAATTATCCAATCCGAACTAAATTTTATGTGTGTGTGTGTGTGTCAGGCTCGTGTCGTCGTGGTGTACGTGATAAAGCTGTGGCTCGATTTCGTCCCGAGTTTTCACTGCCGTGTCGCGAGAATGCCGACGCACCACCGTCATAACATTGTCTCATAGTGAGTCTCACGATGTCTCACGATGTCTCACCATGTCTCATAGTGTCTCATCATGTCTCATAGTGTCTCACCATGTCTCATAGTGTCTCATCATGTCTCATAGTGTCTCACCATGTCTCATAGTGTCTCATAGTGTCACACGGTGTCTCACGGTGTCTCACAGTGTCTGACACTGTGTTTCAGTGTCTCACAGTGTCTCACGGTGTCTCACGATATCTCAATGTCTCATGATGTCTCACGGTCAGTCTCACAGTCAGCCTGACAGTGTCTCATAATGCCTCATAGTGTCTCACCATGTCTCATAGTGTCTCACCATGTCTCATAGTGTCTCATCATGTCTCATAGTGTCACACGGTGTCTCACGATGTCTCACACTGAGTTTCAGTGTCTCACAGTGTCTCACGATGTCTCACTATCTCTTACAGTGTCTCATTAAATCGGCGAGGGAAGAAATTTTGCACATTTCATAGAATTTCCTCAATAGAATCGCCATTGATGTCAGAATTTGTCGAGTTTATAACTGGACTGTGTTTGACTGCAGTGATCTTCCTATACGCATTTTACGGTTAATATATCGAAAAGGAAAGACTTTTGATTATTTGTACAAGCGGAAGCGTTGAGTTGATATTATTTCTATGGGTGAGTTATGTTTTGTGCCAGTGTGGCTACTATTCATCCGGATATTCACTGATGAAAACAGTGTTGAGGTGTGATGCAAGCACATCGCGGCAGTTTATGCTTTGTTTGAGCTCCATGGCCAGTGATTGTGAAAGTTGCTCAGTGTTGGCAGCCTCTTCAAATCAGCAGTCAGCTCTGCCTCCCTCTGGATTCTCGAGTTTTTTGCCAATTTGTGTCTTCATTAGTACAGGCTGTCCCAATAAATTTGACGTCATTTCGCAGGCCAACAATTTTGGCGATTTTCGTTGAAATGACCTCAAATGTTCACAGCTTGTATAGAAACAGTTCAAGATTTTATGTTTAATATTTGACATTTCTGTTTTCAGGTTGAGAAATATCGTTCACTTCAATAGAAAAGTCATTTTGCGTGTTAGAATATGCTCGAACAGTCACCCAAGAGAGTGCAGCGTGCCTTCTTTGCAGAATATGCCAAAAATGCACCAACTAGTAAACAAATTTGGACCTGGCACCATAAATTTTAAGCGGTAGGCTGCTTATGCAGGGCTAAAGGATCTGGCCGGCCATCAAGAGCGGAAGAGAAGGTCGAGCGTGTTCGTGAACAATTCCTGCGAAGTCTCTATAAATCTGTAAAAAGAGCAAGTCTGGAAACCAAGATTCCTCGAACAACAGTTTGGCGCGTTCTGAGGAAACGATTGCAAATGAAACCCTACAGGCTGCAGATCGTTCAGGCTTTAAAGGAAGATGACAAGCGAAAACGAAAAGAATTATGTGATGATATGCTACAGAAACTTGAAGAAGACGAGTTCGATGAGCGTCAAATTTTTAGTGATGAAGCAGCGTTTCATACGACTGGCAAAGTCAATAAGCATAATGTTCGCATTTGGGGCGAAGAAAATCCCTGCAGCGTGTTTGGCACGAGTTTGATTACCGACTTGACGTGTGCAGAGTCACAGGCGGCGCTCACATTGAACATTTGTGAAAATCGTGAAATCTGTCATATAATCTGCAAATCTTTGTTTTTTTCTTTGTAATGTTAACTAATAAAACTTATGATGTTCAACATAAAGTG